>BPLR01018970.1:0-29075 GCA_021605095.1 Caerostris extrusa
TTTTTTGTGCGTAATGAAGTAAAAAAAAAAATAATAATTTCCTTTAAATTGAGCTACTGATCGTTCTGTTTGTGTGTTATGGCTGCTTTTGTTCAACTGTATTAAATGCAAGATCAATTGGATAGAAAAAAATGTTTTCTTTTAATAAAAGACAAGCGGAAGCACTTAATGGAGCGCATTGTTTAAACTGAAAATAGTTTTTAAAGCGATTTCGGCGATTGACATGAGTTGTTCAACTGTCCCAAAATTGTTTTGTTGTTATTGTAATCAATTTTTTATAATATTACGCATATTTTATTTTTGTATTTTGTCATAATTTACATAGCTTTAATTGTCCAATAAAATTTTAGATGTATAAAAAGCGTTTTTAATTGATTCGCAGTACACGATTTTACTAAGTGTTTGATGTTTTGCAGATACACACATTTTTTTATGAAAGTGCAAGAAATGCTAATTTGTTAAACTTTTTGAAATTTATATTTACTAATTATGTGTCTATCGCTAATTATAAATATATGCATGCTAATTATGAAGATAAATTAATTTTTCAATGAATCTTTTTATACACATAATAACTTTAAATATATTTTAATAATTTTATTTATATCAAAAATGTTTTTATTTTGAAAACAGATTTTAAATATTAATTTTAAATGAATAGGAATTTATTCCATCAGAATATTTTAAACGACTTTTCTGAACAAAATAAATTTGTTACGTAAAACTGCTTTAGATTGCTAGTAATTTAGTGAAATGTATGGTTTTCTTAAATTTCTAGTTTTTTTAATTAAATTTATTTTTAAGAATTTCCTGTTGAAAATTTCATATTTTTTATTTATTTTAAAGTGGCTTCTTTCAGTAGCGTTTTTACCGGATGTCTATAAACAGAGAAAGGTTACATAATAAAAATTTGTGCCAGAAAATGTATTTCTTCACTCTCTGCTTGTTTATTTGAATTTAGTCTTATAATGTGTCTCTAAATCTGTAATTGCTTGGTTTTTAATGAATATTGCAGATTAATTGAATGTAAATTTTCGTATAATACCATTTCGATTTTTAAAACAATAATTTCATCAAACACTTTAAATCACCTTAATTTAAATATAAAAATTAAACTCACTCGAAATTTTTACTGAATAAATAAGCATATTTATTTTAGGAATAATTTTTTTTGAAATTTAATAAATGCATACAAATGAAGTGTAGATTCTTGCACAAAATTTTTAAAGGTTCATAGTACATCTTACAATATATCATTTAATGAATAAGACAGCTTAATTGAATGTAAATTTTCGTATAATACTATAACAATTTTATTTTTCTAAATTCGAAAAATATTTTAATTGTCGTTAATTTTACCATCAAATTAAACTCACTCAAAATTGTACAGAAAAATAAGCATATTTATTTTAAGAATAATTTTTGTGAAATTAAATAAATGCATACAACTCATCAGCAATTTGTCACAAAATGGTTCATAGCCTAGCATGCAAAGTGACGGAAAGTAATTCGGTTTAACAGGAAAAATGACTCGTCACCATGTCATGGTCCAGAAAGTGCTTCAGATTAAATGGAATGTTACATTGGCGAGTATCATATTATACAATTAGAAATCTCGCTGCACATGTTAAGTAAATTTGCACGTTATATTGAAGTTCATAATACAAAATCTCTAATCCTTATACATATCGCTTATTTTTTCAAAATAATTATTGCAATTTTGACATCTCTCTCTAAATGTAACATAATAAGCAGGATTTTATTTCATTATCAAGTTAAAAATTCGGGCAAAAATAGTGATTTGATATTTGCGAAATGTAAAAGTAAAACTTGATTTTTGTTTGACTTTATCTCCAAAATGCAAGACTAGCAGTTGGCAAATCGTTGTTATATATTCGATAACACCAGATATTGAGAAACGCATTCTCATCGTAGTATCTTTGCATATATTACATTATAGAAAAGAACAATTGCAATTGTTTGATTGCAACCATAAAGACTATTAATTGTTATTTTACTAAATAAATTTTCAATATAAATGTGTATATTACCTTTAAAAATTCCCTAATATGCAAGCCAAGAAGTCTCCATTACGAATGCTATAATAAAAATAAAAAAATTCTTTTGATTAGCAACTCTGCTTCGATCAAATTGAAAACTTTTATAAAAAATTCTAAATATTGTTAACATTTTCTTATATTGCTGCAAGTCAGTTTTTAAAACATGATATCTAATTTGTTTCTCAAGTACACAATTATGAATGTTTTTATGAAAATTTGTTTGCCTCTGTTATTGCAAAACGTTTAATTAATACATGCTTATTTCTTTCACATGTATGTTTGTTTGTTTGTAACTGACTCTGTGGGATGGATTTTGCCCTACTTTAAGTGATCAGATTTAATTTAAACTTTGTAGACTTGTCAAGGACCGACGACAATAAAATATTTTTGATATGTTAATTATCTCATCATGATTAGGATCCCAGAAATAGTGTTTTTAGTTTAACTTATGAAAAGCAATTTAACCCATCTAGAATGCAAGTACCTAAGACATTCAAATCTACGTGGGACAGTGGCACAGCGGATAACGTGTGCCTGACTACGAATCAGAAGATTCCCTCTTCGAATCCTAGCTGCCTCAAAATATTCGCGTTTAGCCTTTGTTTTACTCACAATTAAATTATTGTTAACATAAGAATAAATTAATGACGAGAAAACTGAATATAGTTCTAAAAGCGTGGGGTGCATGTAACCTGCCGAATGAAATTAGTGAAAATTATAATGATTGATATCGAACACACCACCGGGACATCATTTAAATATTACTTTTAGTTTTTTTAGTTTTTTTAAACTATAATTTTTTTTTTCATCGCAAGTTTATTACGAACAATAAAGTTGTCTTACTAAATGCTCACTTCAAATAATAGAATTCAATGATTTTGCTTTTTATTTAATGATATTCTCTTCAAAATCAAACAAATTTCAAGCAAAAATATTTCTTTTTCTGTGTTAAAAAATAAAATTATTTAATTTAATAGTTCTCTGACTCTAAAAATCATGTCTGCGTCGAACTTTGACAGTAGGCTAGCTGCGCATCAAATTAACCCAGAAACCTAAAAAAAAGGAAAAAAATAATAAATTCCATAAGCCGCGAGAATTTTAAATTGAAAATTGGTCTTCCTTTTGGACACATTACCATATATTTAAATTTTTTTTTTTTTTACAGATTTTTTTTTTTACAGATTATGTATGAAATAAATTTCTTCAAGATAATATTTTTTATTGCAATTTTGTGTTCTAATTTTTGCTATTAAATAATCGGATTAGAAAACTTACTGCTACTTTTCCTTTTACAGGAAGAAATAAAATTAAAATTAATGCACATCAATTTTTATGTTCAATAATTTAAAAATATAAATGAATTCAAAACAAGTAATATTGAAAAAAAAAATTTAAAGTAAGTTCCTACTTTTTTTTTCACTATATTGCAGAAAGTCCTTTACAAATAATTTTCATTCATTTTTTAAGTTTATCTGGCGCCATCTATTGGTAGATATATGTAACTTAAATAAAAAAAAAAAACTAAAATTAATTAATTGAATTGAATTATTGAATTAATATTTGAAAAAAATTGTATTAACATCTGTCATCTACTACAAGATAAAAAAATTGTATTTGAACTTGAGTGGATGAATAAAAAGTATTTTATAAACGATTGAAAATTTGAACAAGATATATATAAGGAGAGTGCGAGCTATTAGAAGGAATTGAATAAAAATTACATGAACATTTAGTAACAGTAAAACATGATTTTATAATATATTAAATTCAATTATATGTACAACAACTGTATGGACACCACTAAATTTACAATTGCATGGTCCCATGACCTGATGTGTATTGCATCAGAAAGTGGGACGCCTTGTTTGTCATTCCTTACTTTTATATAGAATAGCGTAGCGTATACTACAATCAAAAAATTATTTTCCGCTTTTCATTTCTTGCAAAATGAATTCGTATTTCTACAAGATAATAAATGTTGGCACATTTCAAACATTTGCACTATTAATGATTAAAAACAATTCTGCAATAGTAATAAAAATCTAGCATAATGGTAATCCAAGACAAATAAGTAAGAAAAACGTTATTATTAACTATTTGTATTAACTAAATACCTGCGATTTTATTTACTTCGCGTAGTTTTATTTAATTTTATTTTTATTTTTTATTTTCTAATACAATTTTTACTCTTTTTTTCGAAAACTAGAAATAATTGAGGTTTCATTTTTGCTACTAAATTTTGTAGAAAACGAGCAAGTACTGTTTCCAAAAGGAAAAGGAAATTTGAAGAATCAGTATACTTGTGACATGTTTGAAAATTGATTTTCAGTTTTTAACCATTAGTTCTTGAGTATGTGAAGAAAAATCAGAACAATTTTATGCGAGAAAAAGTTAAGCATTCAAAATAAAAGTTCGGAATATATAAAATCTACTTTCAGATATCCATATAGATTTGAAACTCTCTTGCTAAATAAAAAATTAAAAATAAAGATTCCTTGGGCTTCAATGGGGGCTGAATGGCCAGTGGTTGGCGCAGTCGCGCTCGGTACCACAAGTTTCGGATACTACTCCCAACGGTGCCATGAATGTTTGTAGTGATTCTGAATCCACTTCAAACCGTAGGTCCCGGTCAAGCATGATCACAGAGTTTTGCGGAGGTATTGTTACTCGGCGTCCGTAGCTTATCTTCAAGCTATACGATCTTCCTGGGTAGTACTAAGTAAGCAGCGTCAGAGCAGATAAAATTGTCTAAATGTTTTCCGGATGCATTAGAAAGAAAAAAAAAATAAACATTCCTGCCTCCAAATTCAATATAACATATTTAGGTGCATCTTCAAGACCATCATCACATAGCACTGTATTTGACTCTTAATTCTTTAACTTAATTAGGACATTTTGCTCGAAATAACATATTTACGTTCAACATGGATCTCTCATTAACTTGATCTATGCTTACAGATATAAAAATGGTAAAAAACATACAAATAATTGTGCATATTTTTAACTAAAATATAAAATTGATAAAATTTTAATCTTCATAATGCCAGATTAATTAATGTTTATTTAATGCTATCTACTTTTATGATGCTTGCCTATTTAATGCTAACTTTTTGAATGAATTTGAATACATTAAAAAGTCCAATTTTTTAAGTTCTATAAATTATTTTAGGATTTTTAGTTTGTAATATTTGATTAAGTTCCTGATAGAGTGCGTAGATCGTTAAAAGAAATTGCACAAAAAAAAGAACTAATGTAAAAAAGATAAATATTGGCAACACAAAATGTCGAACTAAGTTTGTTGTCTAGATATATGTTAAAGAAATATCGTAAAGGTAAGCGTGACAGCTGCTTTGACATACACGCTTTAAAATTTTCGTTTTTTAGATTAATCAGTAGCAAAGTCTTCGATATGTCTTCTTCTGATACCACATCATCTGAAGAATCATTCAAGTGCATGAAATGTGGGAAAAAATTTAAACTTCGAAGAGATTTAAGAAAGCATTTCTTCAATCAGCATTTAAAAAAGACTCACCCTTGTGGATATTGTAAAAGTGTGTTACATACTAAGAGTAATTTGAAGAAACACGAGATGATTCATACACTAGAGAGACCCTTTGTTTGTGACACTTGTGACACAAATTCAATCGAAAGAGCAATTTGAGCCATCATAAGAAAATTCACACTAAGGAAGTGAGTCACGATTGTGAAGAATGTGAAAAATATTAAAATTGATGAGAGAGAGAAATGTGTGGAGGATCACAAAAAATTTCATACAGAAGAAATGCCTCATATTTGTGAAGAATGCTGAAGAAAGATCTCACGTTTGTTAGAAGTGTATGAAATTATTCAAATACAAGTGCGGTTTGAAGGCACACGTGCTATCTTGTACCACAGAGAAGCCTGGTGTAACAGGAGAAGGCATGTGCTGATCCGAAGACTCATCCGCAACTCCTGAGGACACGCCCAACACATCTGAAACTAGTTGAAAATCTCTTGCAGAGGGAAATATCATACTTAAAAAAATTAATATAGTAATAATTTAAAAAATTAATTTTTATGCAGAATAATCATATTACAAAAAATAATAATATCTTTGATTTGAGCCAATATTTTATTGCATGTTTAACTTAAAGATGTATTGATGCAATTTCGATTGTATAGAATCTAATTTTTTATTGTATAGATAAAAGTTTTTTTTTTTAGTTTTTTTTAAATAAAAGGCAAGCATTATATTTAATGCAGTATAGGTATTGTTTTAAGATGAAAAATGTTTTTTTAATGAATTTTTAATTTTCGACTGGAGTTGTTCAACTGTCTCAAAATTGTTTTATAGTATCATAAAATATTTTTATAATATTGTATATTTTAAATTTGTATATGTCATAATTTATTTAATTTTTAATTCTCCAATAAAATTTTATATTTGTAAAAAAGTGTTTTTATATTAATTGGCAGTACACGATTTACTAAGTATTAATTGGTGGTTTGCAGACGTAATTGTATCTTTTAACATTGCAAGAAATGGTACTCTGTTAAACCCATTTTTTAAATCATGCTTCCTAATTATGTGTATACTTATATAATTACAAATGTTAAAGATATACATATTATTAAAAATGAAATTAGCTTTTTCAAAATTCTTTATATTTTAAATTTGTATGATCCTTTACAAGTATTAAAGAACTTAATTGCATGTTATAGCTTCCCATTTTCCTTAATATTTCATACAAAATAAGAGATAATGTTTCTAAATGTATGAAAATTAAATTGCTAGCATTCAAAGCGTAAGTATAAAATTATTTTACTAGCAACATTCATTAATTTGTAATCCAAATTTCATAACAATCGGAATGTTTTTAACTGACGAGATAACTATATTTCAAATATATTCAGTGTGATATTAAATAATAGATATTACACTTAATAATTTCAAAATATATTTTATCAATACCTATATTACAAAATACTAAATTTTTTTATTTAAATACAGTACTTTTAAAATATTTATTTAAATAATTTATGAATATAAATGAATAGAAATTCATTCCATCAAAATATTTATAAAAATTACAAGAATTAAAGTCTTAAATTATAGCTTTTCAAACAGTAATTAAGTTTTTACTAACTGAAATATATCCCTTCTATTTTTTATAATTTGTAATTTTATAAAATGTGGTAAATTTGTCTTAAATTGAAACGTCTTTTAATATTCGCCTTTCGTCCCATAATACTCAGTGCACAGGACAAACTTTTGATCAATCTAAAATGAGTTTAAATGACAATCTAACTAAACAAATAAATTAAAAACAGATGAAAAATCTTCAAATGTCTAGATGAAGAAGGAAGTTAAAAATGTTTCTTAAGAAAATTATAGGCAGACAGACAAAAGGTTCTAAATATCCAAATAACATTCAGTCAAGGAATTAATGGGCTCACAAATATTTAGTGAATAATTATTTTATTCAATTTTTCATACAACTCACCCTATCAATAACAGTAATGTACTTCAACTATATAAACCATGACGAATTATCCTAATACTTTTATGTTGCAAAGAATTTTTCCAATGTATTTTCAACAGCATTTTTAATATTTAAAAATGTAGGTTTGGATCTAATTAGAAAATTGAAGTGAATTCTAATTAAAATTGGCTTTAGAGCAACAAACCAAACTAGAATATTTATTTAATAGAAAACTTGACTTGAGTGGGCGTTTTGAGATGTATGATCGTTGACGCTGCTTTACCTCAATTTATCCAAATGCGTTTTTTGAAATACAACAGACAAAGGCAATTTGGCAAATAGTGAAAAATAAAGCTTTACAGCGGAACTGCTCTAAAATTCGAAATTCATTCATTTTTTGTATAATAATAAAGAATTCCTTATTTGTATAAATTTTTCTCTAATGCAGCTGGCAAAAACTTAGACAGCTGTCTTGGATGCCTTAAGGTAA
Organism: Caerostris extrusa; assembly: GCA_021605095.1. NCBI lineage: Eukaryota > Metazoa > Arthropoda > Arachnida > Araneae > Araneidae > Caerostris > Caerostris extrusa. Next base: position 8,013 of record BPLR01018970.1, read on the forward strand.
GCGCTGCACAGACGTTACTCACTCTGCCAGGGGGCGCGTGTAACTTGAAGATAAGCCACGGACGCAGAGTAACAATGCCCCCGCAACGCTATAAGATCATATTAGACCGGGACTTACGGTTTAAAGTGTATTCGGAACCACTACAAACATCCATGGCACCGCCGGGACTCGAACTCGAAGCCGGTGGTACCGAGCGCCAGAGCGCTAGCCATTCAGGCCCTTATTTGCATATACAGATATAAATATATATTAGTGCTTGTAATTAAAATTTAATGTTCTCCCATGAACCTGAATGTGGCTTACTTCTTGAAGCTATTATAGGTCTAATAGGCATAAAAGTTACCTTATAGCTATATGCCAAAGCAAATCAGAATATTTGATACAGAAGATTTGGTTTGGTTTTGTGGCTCTACGGCCATCTTGTGTATATTTTAGGTTAATTAGACCAAGACATACATTTTAACGTGGATTCCGAACCATTCACAAACATTCATGCTATCGCCCATATTCGAACCTGAGGAGAGAGCGTTAGCCAATTGACCACCAGACCGCATACGAAGAAACAAAGTGGAGTAAAATGTGAATAAAGTAGTTAGTAGTAAGTAGAATAAAAAGTGATGTAAGACTGAAAGAAGTGGAGAAATTAAGGTCCGATAACACGATACGTGACCAAGTGATTTAGTGTCCAGCAAAAGTAAAAGATTGCTCGTGTTAGAATACGATATAGACGTATGTTGCCGTCAAAGAATTAAGTGACGCGTAGATTCGTATGGAATGGAACACGCTGTGTAATGCACCTGGCATCGACTTCCTTTTTGTTTAGTGGAAGTTTTCGGTGTTTTCTCTCTATGCAAATGAGGAGCAGTTAAGGCGATGACTTCCCTTCAACACCTATCGACAGTGCTCTCTGGTCGAGCGTGAAAATCGTCGATATTTGAAAATTTTAATGTAACTTGATTAGGTTTGGTTTTGTCGCTCTACTATCATTTTCTGCATACTTTGAGCTAATTAGACACTGACCTGCAATTTAACATGGATTCGAACCATTAACATGCATCCATGGCATCGCCAAACGTGTTTAGAAAAGCACAAATTTACAAACTACGAGATGATTTAAAAGATGTATAACGTGATCGTTTTTTTAATACAAGGGATCAAATAATATTAAATTTTTTTATTCTATTAGCGATTACAATACAAGGAAGGGTTGGAGAACATTGTAGAACTTCATAATTAAGTCATTTGCCCGAGTTTAATCATTTTCACATAAGAAAGATAATGTAACATTTATCCCTGTTCCTCTCATTAACAAATCATCTGGTAGTTAATTTAAATATATTTTGTTGTTCAAATTAGCCAATGAGCATCTATTCGGTTCAGTAATTGCTGTAGAAAAACATTTTATATTGGTTAGGGACACTTAAAACTCGTCGTCTTTTTATTTAGACACGCACAAAAAGTTCATAAAAGTGTGCAAAATTGTGTATGTGTTCAAAAGTATATATGTGCACACTCTATATGGGTTTTTATTCTGTTTTTTAACTCCTTTTCAGAACTATTTTTATTGACTATTTTTGAATAAATAACTGCGATTTTGTTATCAGGATTTTATGCAGTGTTTTATTTTTTTATTTATTTTTATTTTCTGATACATATTTTACTTTTTTCCGAAAACTAGAAATAATTGATTTTTTTTTTTTTTTCTTCCATAATTAAGTACAAATCGAGAAAGCCCTGTTTTCAAAATGAAAACTAAATTTGAAGAATCAGTATGCTTGTGATATCTATCAAAATTGATTTCCATTTATTTAAGCCATTACCTCTTGAGTATGCAGATGAAAATCAGAGCAATTTTACACGAGTAAGAGTTAAGCATTCCAAACGAAAGTACGGAATACATAAGATTTAATTTCAGACACCCATATAAAATCGAAAAATGCTAAATAAAAATTCCTGTATTGCTAAATAAAAATATATGAGATTTCAGGTGCATCCTGGAGACCATCGGTACACAGGACTGCGTTACTACTATATTTGTGGCTCAATAAGACGCAATTAAACTCAGAGTGTCATTGACCCCATCCGTGTATTCCCATGGCAAAAAAAAAAGCAATTGTAAAAGAAACCTAAAAAAATCATGCAATTCTTTTAAGTAAACTATAAAATTGAAGTAACCTGATAAAAAATGGGCCTGAATGTCCGCGTGGCTGGCGCTCTGGTGCTCGCTACCACAGGTTTCGGGTTATTCTTTTATGTTTGTAGTGGTAAACTTTAAACCTATAAAAATCGCAGAGCGTTGCGGTGGCATTTTTCCGCGTCCGTATCTACGTGCCACCTGGGTAATGCAAAGTGAGTAACGTCTATGCTAATTTAGTTTTTGGAACAAAAAAAATACATGTAGTTATTTTTTTAGAAAAATGTATTAAAAAATTGAAAAATTATTAAATACTAATGTGAACAACGGGTTTTAATAAAATCAACCTAAAATTCAATAATAATCTGTGAATAATTTTCAAGATTTTAGTTTCTAATCTATGATTAAGTTCGTGATATAGCGCGTAATTCGTAAAAAAAAAAAAATAATAAAAGAACTAAAGCAAAATCAAAAATTGGCAACACAAAATATATACAAAGTAGATTATGTAAAAACATGTTCAATAAATGTCAAAACCTTGTAAGTGAAAACTGCATTTACATACACCTTTAAATTTTCAGTTTTTTTAAATTAATCCGAGTTGCAAAGCCTTCAATGTGTCTTCTTCTGATACGACGTCATCTGAAAAATCATTCCAGTGCCTTATATGTTGCAAACAATTCGAACTTCAGAAAGATTTAAAAGAGCATCTCTCCAAAGAACATCTAAAAAAGCGTCACCAGTGTGAATATTGTCAGAAGGCGTTCCTATCTAAAATAGATGTGAAAAGACACGAGAGAACTCATACAAAAGAAAAACCTTTTTTGTTTGTGATACCTGCTACGAAAAATTCAATCTTGTGAACAACTTTGAAGAGACATGAGAAAATTCACACAAAAAGAAGTGAGTCACGCTTGTGAAGAATGTGGGGAAATATTCACATTCACTCGAGAGAAATATGTCAACGATCACAAACAATTTCATACAGGAGAAATGCCTCATATTTGTGAAAATGTGGCAGAACATTTTCTAGAAAGTGTCAGCTACACCGACATGTGAAATCTCATTCTGAAGAAAAGCCTCATGTTTGTGAGAAGTGTGGAAATGCTTTCAAATACAAAGACAATTTGAAGAGACATATGCGGTCTTGTATCACAAAGAAACCTAATAAACCCGAAGAAAACATGTGCTCATTGGAAGGCTCATCTGCAACTCCTGAGGACTCGCCAAACACTGACGAAAGATAGTCAAACATCTTTGGCAGACGGAAATATCGTTCCTAATAGAATGCATATAGTAACAATCGAAAAAAATGATTGTTCATCGTAAATGTAAAACTATAAAAATGTACGTCTTTGCTACAGTTCCTTACAATATTTGTCATGCAGAATAATGAAATTTAAAAAAAAAAAAATAATTCTCTCTGAACTGAGCTAATTTCGTTCTGCATATACAAGTTAAAAATGTCTTGAAGCACGTTCAATTGTAAGACACGCAACTTCAATTGGATAGGAAAATAGTGTTTTTTTTAAATAAAAGACAAGCATTATATTTAATGCAGCATAAGTATTGTTTTAAACTGAAAAATAATTTTTAAAGTATTTTTAAGATTTGACTGCAGTTGTCCAACTGAGTCAAAATTATTTTACAGTATCATAAATCATATTTTATAATGTTCATTTTTAATCTGTATAGTTTATATGTTATTTTAATTTTCCAATAAAATTTTAGATATGTAAAAATTGTTTTTATATTGATTCTTAGTACACGATTTAGTAAGTATTAGTTGGTGTTTTGCACAAGTAAGTCAATTTTGTTAATAGTGCAAGAAATTCTGATGTGTTGAACCCTTTTTTGAAATTAAGTTTATTAATTATCTGTCTATCACTGATTATATATAAATGCATATTTAATATAAATTGGAATTTTTTTTTAAACTTCTTTATTTTTATTTTAAATATGTATGTTCATTTACAATAGTTAAAGCAGGAATAACATTTTACAGTTTCAAATTTCCCTAATATTAAATGCAAAATAAGAGATTGCAAGTAGTTTTTTATCATACGTTTAGAAGCAATCGAAGCGTAAGTATAACATTTTTTTATTGCCAACACTGATTAATTGTAATCACAATTTCTTTAAAATTGGAACATTTCTAACTGACGCGATAACTATATTTTAATTATATCAAAGGTAATATTCTATATTCAAGTAATAGGAACTCAACTTCCTAATTTTAAAACATATTTTAACTTAGGAAATCATAATACATATACTGATAAATGTATTACAAAATAATATATTTGTTTGCTTGAAATACACTTTTAAATATTATTGATTTAAATATTTTTATGAATATAAATGAATAGGAATTTATTCCATCAGAATATTTTAAACGACTTTTCTGAACAAAATAAATTTGTTTGGTAAAATGCTTAACATTGCTAGTAATTTACTAATTTGCGTGTTTTGCTTATATTTCTAGTTTTTAATTATATTTATTTTTAAAGAATGTCCTGTTTTTAAATTTCGTCTATTTTAAAGTGGTATTCAGTAAAATTATTTTTACCTGATTTCTGCATTATAAAACTTTGTGACGACAAAATACGTTCTTTTTTTTTTTTTTTTTTTTTAATTTAGTCTGGCAATGTATCATTATTCTGTTATTGCAATCTTTTAAAGAATAAGACAGCTTAATTGAATGAAAATGCACCATTTTGAATTTTTAAAAGAATATATTCGTAAAAAATTTTAATTCACCTAAATTTTAACCATAAAACTACTCGATATTTTACTGAAAAAATAAGCATTTATATATTAAGAATAATTTTGCAAAAAAAATATTCTTAATATATAAATGCTTATTTTTTCAGTAAATAAAATGCATAAGTAAAAAGTAAATTAAGTATCAAAATGATTCATAACCTAGTATGCAATGCGGTGGAAAGTAATCGGATTTGCCAGGAAATATGACTCGTCACCCTATTATGGTTCAGCAAGTGCTTCTGATTAAATGGAGTGTCGTATTGGCGAGTATCATATTGGACAATTGGAGAAGCCTCACTGCATACATTAAAAGAAAACTAGCATGTTACATTGAAATCCTTTATACAAAATCTCTATCGTGTATTTTTTCAAAACAATTTTAGGTTTGACAACTCTCTATAAATAATGTAGCATAATAAGCTCGAATATATATTATCAAAGTTCAAAATTTTGGAGAAAATAATGATTCATTGTTTGAGGAATATAAGAGTAAAACATGATTTATTATTTTCTGCAAATAAAATTCGAATCTACCAGTTGTCGAATCTATTACACCCTCACTTTTTACCAATACCAACGGTTGAGACGCGGTATCAAGTATTTTCTTTGCATATATTACATTGTAGATTAGAACAACTGTTTGATGATTGCTAACATAAGGGCTATTACTCGCCTATTTATATTTTTACTAAATTTAACTCTATTGTTTCAAAAATGTATTTTACCTTCTCAAATTTCCTAATACGGAAGCCGAAAGTCTCCATTACAAATGCTACAATAAACAAATAATTTGGATTAGCAAATGTGCCGCGATCTGTCGTATTGAAAATATTGCAAAAATCTCTAAATATTGTGAAAATTTTCTTTTATTGCTGCATGTTAGTTTTTAAAAAATGACACAGGATGAGGCATATTACCAAACTTGTTTTTCAAGTACTCAATGGAGTTTTTTATGAAATTTTATTTCTGTTTGTGTTTAATGATGGTTTCATTTTTTCGTCAGTTTATTACACTCAGCGAAGTTGCCTTATTAAATGTTTACTTCTATAATGGACATCAATAATTATAAGTATTATTTAATAATATCTCATCGAAGTCAAACGGCCTGACGGCTGAGTGGCTAACACTCTGGTGCTCAGTACCACAGTTTTCGGGTGGAGTCCCGGTTGTGCCATGGATGTTTGTAGTGGTTCGGACTCCACTTTAAACAGTAGGTCCTGGTCTGTTTAACCCTCGCGTGGACAAGATGACCTTAGAGTTACAAAACAAACAATCGAAGTCAAACAAATTTGAAGAAAAACTAATTATTTTTTGTTCGAAATAAAATTATCTAATTAAATAGTTCTCTGAGACTAAAAATCATGTATGAGTCGGATTTTGCCAGAAGGTCAGCTGGGCATCAATTTAACGTACATGTATCTTTATTATTAGTGAATGATATATTTTAATTTTTGATAAATTATATTTTTCAGATATTACTTAACGCATCTGAATTTCTTTCCGTGTAAGAATCCGTAGATTACTGACATACTCGATGCAATTCGTAAGGTAGTGAACCATTCAGTTGTCTCGAATCACTCTCAGTAGTTTTTTTTTTTTTTTTTTTCATTATCAAACTGGGTCCATTGAATAAAAGAAGTTAAACGCTTTTCTCTAAAAAAATTCGAGAATTTGTTTTTAAACATCGGAAATTGATTTTAGCAGTACACATATAACCTCTAAAAATTATGTATTTATGTATTAAAAATCTGCATTATGAAAAAAAATCTGCATTTGTTATTGAGATTCGTGTTTAGTCTCCATTGCCTGGAGAATGTGATAGAATCTCTCTTATATGCTAGTATAAGACAACATTCTAATCTAATTCCCTCTTTTTACGTAATTATATCAAGTACGACTCCAATTGAAAATTTGAAATCTTAAATGAAATGCACGAGGATGTTGGTTCAAAATTAGAATGTCAAAATTGAGTTCAATGTCGAAGATCTGCTTGCGAACTTGGGCAGGCCATATATTCATCGCAAGGTTCATCTGAAATTTCTGAGAACTTGCCTAATTCAATTCCTACTATTAGTTCACACTCTCCTATATATATCTTGTTCAAATTTTCAATCTTTCATAAAATACTTTTTATCCATCCACACAAGTTCAAATACATTTTTAAACTTGTAGTGGATGACACTTTTTGTTAATACAATATTTTTTCAAATATTAATTCAGTAATTAAATTTAATTAATTAAGTTTAGTTTTTTATTTAATTCGCATGTGTCTAATAATAGATGGCGCCAGGTGTAAGAGGGAAATTTCAACTTTATTTTTAGGGCTTTTCTGCAATACAGTGAAAAAAAGTAGGAATTGACTTAAATTTTTTTTATATTACTTGTTTATCTAACAACTCGTAAAACATATCCCGCAAAAAAAAACAAGTTACTTAACGTACATAATTTTAGAATACTAGAATAAAATTATTATTGTTCCTTAAGATGTCATAAATGTAATAATGTCTTGCGCAAGATATTTAATGATAGTTTTTCGATATATAATGATAGTTTTTTGCAATAATTTGATACAGATTAAGAAAATATTTGAAATTTTCTGGAAATTTCTCATTTGAACTGCTGTAAGATGGAACTGCATTTATGTATTTAAATTAAATAAATATTTTAAGCAGATTTTCTGTGTGAAATGTAATATTAATTTGTCAAATGTTACACTATTTGGTTTTTAAATAAAAACTGGCATTATATTAATATTTGACTTAAGCTGTAAAACTGTCTAAAAATTGCATTACAATATAATGAATATTTATTTTTATAAAAATGCTAATTCGTACAGTTGCAACATATATAATTCATTTTAGTCCTTCATACAATAAATTATATATGTAATAGGTATAATATTTATTTCGCTGTGAACGATTTACAAATGTTTTGTGTTTTGCACTGTATATGTATTTTCCGAGGATATAAATTAAAATACTATAGATGATGTCGCGACAAAACGGTATTTCTTTTTTTGCAACATTCGCAGAATATTTAGGCAATAAATTATTTTTATAATTCATTTTTTAACAATAAATATTATAAAAATTATTTTATTTGAGTCGAGATTAGTAGCAATAATACTTTAAATACATATTTTATAAATGCGCTAATTCGTAAGTAAACATAAATACATATACCTAACTTGCATATACATATACGTATACATCATGGATATATAAGCGGTCATTATGTGGATCAAATCAACTGGTTAAATAATAATAGTAATGTATGCTACTAATATTATAATAAACAGATGGTTATCTCACAGCTACCTTTTTCTTGAAAAACAACAACAGTATCCGCATTAAATTCATTTTTTTTTTGTTAACATCCACTGCTGGATGCAGTGGCCAAATCATTGATAAATAGATTGGTTTGGTTTGTCACTCTACAGTCATTTTGTGCACGCTTTAGGTTAATTAGACCGGGATCTACAGCTTAACATGTATTCCCAACCACTAACAAGCATCTGTGCCTCCACCAGGATACGAACCTGAACGGACAGAGCGTTAGCCAATTGGTTGATGTACAGAGGACAATAATATTGAATCCCTTTTACTCATTTAGAAATTAGTATATCTTTCAAAATCATCCCAATATTTCACTGATAGTTTTTTTTAAATATATATATTATTTTGTTTCCGAACTCATGATAGAGATCGATAACATCCTATTGTAGTGCGTATCAATTTAAAGAAAACAAAATTACCAACATTAAGAAATACAGTAAAAAAATGGCAACAATGCAATAATAAATTAGATGCACCTGTTGTGCAGAAAATATATTCGTTATAATTTTTCTAGGTTATTCAATGATAACTTCGCAAACGTGACAGTAATAATCGAAAAATAATCGTCATTGTAGCGTATAATATTCCAATTTTTTTGGAGTAACATTTCTTGTAAAAATGCTTGCTTCAAATATTTTCCCAGCCTCAAAAGAATTGAAATGCAATGTATGTAGAAGAATATTTACGAATCTAGATCAATTGAAAGAACATTGCCGTCAGCAACATCCGAACCGTCCTTATATGTGCGATCTCTGTGGGAGAGCAATTAAAGATTCGTGGCACTTCAAGGAACACCAGTTGGTTCACACCGGCGAGAGACCTCACGTTTGCAAAGACTGCGGAAGAGCATTTGCACAAAAGAGTAAGCTGACCAGACATAAGAGAATTCATGTAGAAAATCCTTATTGTTGTAAGGAGTGCGGCAGAGGTTTCAAATGCGAAACAAATTTCGAGAGCCACAAACTAGCTCATACAGAAGGAAGACCTCATGTTTGTGGATTATGTAACAAAACATTCATATCCAAGAGTAAATTAAAGGGTCATATGATATCCCATACAGGCGTAAGAGCTCATGTTTGTAACATTTGTAGTAAAGCGTATAAATACAAAAAAGATTTGGTAAAGCATGCTGAAAATCGTTGCAGTGGTTCACCTGTCAACACAATTCGTACAAACATCTGGAGACCCGTTCCAAACCTCATGTAAAGACAAAAAATAATCCTACCAAAATTTACATAAGATAAGGAGGCATAATTTTTCCAATTCCTGAAAGTTCGTATTCAAATGGTATATTTAAATTTAAAAATAGTATGAAAGCATTTTTAACTTGGTAAATGACATAAATATGGGAATAGCATTAATAATTCTGTGTAGACAATAACATGTTTGGCAAAAAAAAAAAAAAAAAAAATGTTCGGTTTGCTTTTTACTGTAATAAGCCTGTATTTTAACAAATGTCTCAGATGCATCATTTAAGAAATTATTTTTTATACATGTTTTGAGCTTTTAAATGTCATAAATTTTTAATAGTGATAATTGTTTTAGAAAAATTGCAATTTTTAAAACTTTTTTTTAAGGATTAACGCATATAGTTCATTTTAAGTTTAATAATTATAACAATTTATTTAGATTAATTCATATTTGATTTATATTCGGTAAATTTAATATATTTAAAAGCACGCATGCATGTTTCACTACACTGTACTATTTGTTACATACGAATTTGTTACGTCTAGGTATATAAATGTTTTGTTATATTTCTTTGTATGTGTATTTCTGTTAGCTTAAATCCTTCTGTATTGTTACTTTCATGCACAAATAAGTAATATTATATTCTTCATGAAAGAGATGTTTCTATTTAAAGGATTTTGTAGTTTTAAATATGTACTAATATATCAAATAAATATTCAATTTTTTAAAAAATGATCGTAATTTGTTATTCATTCAGACGAAAAAAACATATTTAATTACATAAAAAAATTTCTAAAAGCTGATATATTACACTAAAGGGATTCTATGAATTTTAAATATTTTCTTTTGTTTATTAAATGTAATCAATAATTTTAAATTTAATTTTAATAATAACCATAATACATATTACCAAATAATTTGTTTCCAATGGATTAAATACAGGAATTTTTAAATTAATTGCTTTATTTTTATATTTTTAGAATGAAACATTTACTTTCTGACAAATATTTTATTTGTGAATTTATTTTGACAAAACACATTTCTTAGGAAAATTGTTTAGTTTTATCGCTATTTTTAAAAACATAAATAAAGCATTATTTATTTTGAAGCATAAAATTTTAAATGTAAAACTTTCATCTTTTAAACATAAATGCTATCGCAAATGCTATTTCATTTTTAATTTCAAATTAGTGTTAATTTAATATATTTCAGTAACTTTTTTTTGCAGTGTGATTTTATAATATAAAAAAGAATTTTGAAAACGAAAGTATATTTTTCGGTCTCATCTTCTGCGTTCAGACCTGGTCTTGAATTATAGCTTTGCAGGCAGTAATTAAGTTTTTATTAACTGAAATACATAAATTCTATTTTTATGATTTGTAATTTTATAAAAGATATGGTAAATTTGTCATAAAATGAAATGTATTTTAATATTCGTTTTTCGACCCATATTACTCAATGCGCAGGACAAACTGTTGATCAATCTAAAGTGAGTTTAAGTGACAATCTAACTATATAAAAAATTAAAAACAGATGAAAAATCTTCAGATGAAATGAAGTCAAAATGTTTCTTAAGAATATGGTAGGCAGACAGACAAAAGCGGCTAAATATCCAAATAGCATGCAATCAAGAAATGAGCGGGCTAACAAATATTTAGAAAACTTTATAAAGAATTATTTTATTCAATTTTTCATATAATTCACCCTAACAATAACAGTAATAAATTTCAACTATATAAACCATGACGAATTATCTAATACTTTTATGTCGTAAAGAATTTGTCCAATGTATTTTCAACAGCGCTTACTATACTTAAAAATGTATGTCTGGATCTAATTAGCCCTAGTGTGCAGAAAATTGACTTTAGTGCGGCAAACCAAAGCAGACAAATTATTTGATAGAAAACTTGACTTGACTGGGCGCTTTGAGATGTATGCTCGCTGACGTTGCTTTACCTCAATTTATCCAAATGCTTTTTGAAATCCAACAGGCAAAACAATTTGGCAAAAGTGAAAATTAAGCTTTACAACGGAACTACTCTAAAATTCCATATTTATTCATTTCTTTTTATAATAATCTAGAGTTCCTTATTTGTATATATATATATATATATATATATATATATATTAGTGCGTGTAAATAAAAATTAATGTTCTCCCATGAACCTGAAAGTGGCTCTCTTCTCGAAACCGTAATGCATCTAAAATTAATTGTTCAGTTCATTACACTGATATTTTTACATCGAAAATAGTTTTAAAAAATATTTCCACAAGCATTTGCTTTATTTTAAAATATAGATCTCGATCTAATTAGCTAAAGTGATCTTAGAGCTGCATGCTGAAGCAAATCAGTATATTTGATACATGAGTGATTTGGTCTGTTTCTCGACGGTCATTGTGTGCCAACTTTAGGCTAAGAAGACAGCGACATACAGTTTAACGAGGATTCCGAACAATTAAAGAACATCCATGTCATCACCAGGATTCCAACCTGAGGCAAGAGCGCTATCCAATTGGTTACCAGGTCGCAGAAAAGAAGAGGAGAAAATAAGGTCCGGGAACAGGATACGTGATTAAGTGCCCAGCTTATGTAAAAGAGTGCTCATGTTAAAGGACGATAGATGCGTATGTTGCCCTCAAAGAATTGAGTGACGCCTTGATTCGCATACGAATCAGACACATTGTATAATGCATCTGGCAACGACTTCCTTTTGTTTAGTGGGATTTTTTGGTGATTTCTCACTGTGATACGCAAATGCGGAGAAGTTATAGCGATGCCTTCCTTCAACAACCATCGACAGCGCTCTCTGGTGTATATCAGACGAACTTGAAAATCTTCGATATTTGAAAATTTTAAAATATGCTTAGGAAAATAAACAATTTTGCAATATAAGAAATGATTTAAAAGACAGATACCATGATTGCATCTTTTATCAATAAATGCCTGTCAGTTGATGCCTTTTATGTATATATTAGCGATTATAATATAAGGTGTGGAGAACATTGTAGATCTTTATAATTATAGTCTTTATCTGAGTTTTCTCATATGTATGATAATGTAATACTTATCCTTCTTTCTCGCATCAACAAAGCATTTCCTTGAAATCTATTTTGTTGTTCTTCTTAAATTCCAGTGATTACCTATTCGGTTCCGTAATTGCTGTAGAAAAATTATTTATAATTATTCTGAATAAAATTTTAAATATTCAAAAAGTACTTTTTTATTGACTCGCAGCACACGGTTTACTAAGTTTTATTTGGTGTTTTGCAGATGCAAGTGAATCTTTTTAATAGCACTAGAAATGCTACTCTGTTATACCCCTAGTCAAATTATGTTTACTAATTACGTATCTATCACTAATTTTAAATATATGCATAATTTATATAAGGAGAAAATTAGTTTTTTTCAAAACTTCTTTATTTTTATTTTAAATCTGTACGTTCCTTTACAATTGTTAAGTCGGGAATATCATGTTATAGTTTAACATTTTTTTTTTCATATTAAATACAAAATAAGAGATTATGTTTCTAAATACATGAGAATAAAATTACTAGCAGTATAAGCGTAAGTATAAAACTATTTTATTAGCAACAATGATTAATTTGTAACCACAATATGCTTACAATCTGAAAATTTTTTACTGTTGAGTTAACAATATTTTAACTATATTAACTATATTAAGTTATATATATATTAAGTCTATATTCATGTAATAGGAAATACACCTAATAATTCAAAAAAATATGTTATCAATAGATGTATTGCAAAAAATATTTTTGCTTGAAATACAGTACTTTTAAAATAAAAATTTATATAATTTTTTACAAATTTCAATGAATAGGAATTTATTCTAAACGAATATTTTAAACGGCATTTCATAATAAAATAAATTTACTTTTTAAAAAGTGCTTTAGATTTCTAGTGATTTGCGTAACAGTATCTTTTGCTTATATATCTAGTTTTTAGTTATATTTAATTTTACAATATGTTCCGTTAAAAACTTCAGATTTTCATCTATTTTAAAGTGGTGTTCAGTAAAGTTCTCTTTACCTGATTTCTGTAAGCAGACTGATGTTGCATAATAAAAATTTGTGACAACGAAATTTATTTCTGTATTCTGTGCTTGTTTATTTCAATTTTGTCTTATGTGTCTCTAAATCTGCTATATCGCAGGCTTTTAATGAATAAGACAGCAACTGAATGTAACTTTCCGTATAATGCCATTTCGAATTTTTAAAGCAATAAATTCACCAAACATTTTAAATCACATTAATTTAACAACAAAATTATACTCACTCAAAATTTTATTGAAAAAAATAAGCGTTTTTATTTTAAGAATATTTTTTTGTGAAATTAAATAAATGCATACAAATGAAATGTAAATTATTGCACAAAATAAAAATAAGAAGAATTAATTAACTAAATTTTTAACCTTGAAAATAAATTTTTTTTTACATGTGTAAATATATTGACTAAATTGTAATAATTCCACGAATTCACATAATAATAGTTTAAATTTCATAATATTTTTCATAATGATAATAACATAGAATTCACATAATGTTAGTTTATTCACATAATAACAATAGATTAAATTTCATAATTCACATAATAATAATGACATATAATTCCCATAATATTAGTTTATGCAAATAATAATAATAGGTTAAATTTATTAAAGAATTAAAAAGATTCATTTTGGCTACAATTTCGAAAAATTCCTCAATATAGATAAAACTTCATTTTAATCGATTTATAATATGTTTATATTTATAAGTTCTCCTTTTGTAAGTAAGTATTTTTGAAATGAAAAAAACATAAACACATAATTTTTTATGTCCTTTTCTTTTACTATCGTTGGTTTAATTTCATATCTTTATAAAAAAAATAAGAGCTTCATGCATCTATGTCCATTTCTTAATAATACTCAAGAAAATCATTATTCTTTTTATTTCGAGCGTTGCCAAAAATTAAGAAAAAAAGTCTTATATTTATTAAATTAAATCAAAATCTTATTATTTTTATTGAATTATAAATTTAAATTATTTTTAATTTAATCAAAATTACTTAATAATTTATTTAATTATTTTTAAATTTATATCTATTGTATTTATTATTAATTAGATATTTTTTTTTTTTTAAATTTAATCAAAATCATTTTTTTTGTAGTTAAATTTTAATTTCAAACTAGTGAGACAAAAAACCGTCTGCTAAAAATTAGGAATTAAGTCATAACTTCGTCCAAAAATCGTATGCAAAAGAATTATAAATAAATAAATGGCGTTATAATTCTTGACGTGTTCCATGTTTGTGTTGCCTTTTGTGTCTTATATACACATTTAATATTTATTTTATTTCGCCATTTGTAAACATTTGGATGAACAAGAATATAACAATTGTTTTTTAATCGTTTCTACAAACTTTACTGAAATAAAAACGGTGAATATGCTTTTATTTATTTATTTGTTTTTGAGCACTTTAAAAGTTCATTTATATAAGTTGGATTTGTTTTAACTCCACACTACTAACTTCTAAATTGTTATTATCTGAATTCCTATTTTATTCAGTTTTGTTGTAAAATTCTTTTTGACTGTTTCTGCAGTCTATTTGAATTATTTTTTTTGTAAGTCGTTCATTAATTAGAAATGTTTAAAAGAATTATATATTTTTTAAATGCCATTTGTAATGATGTTTTATGCTACATGGGTTATTGTAATTAATAGTAAAATGTATTTAATGTATTTGTAATTTATATATAATATTGATTTATTATATTATTATTATTTTATTATTATTATTTATTAATGTAAAGCAAAATTAAATAAAAACACAAATGACTCGAGTAGAGGTTATATTCATCAAAAGTCATCTGCTAAAGAATTACAGATGACGTCATGACATTACAATGACGTCACAACTTCGTTCAAAAATCGATTGCAAAAGAATTACGAATTACCAAATGGTGTTATTATTCTTAAGAGTTCTATATTTGTGTCTCATCATTCAATTCCTACTATTGATTCACACTCTCCCTATATATATCTTGTTCAAATTTGCAATCATTAATAAAATACTTTTTATTCATCCATTCAAGTTCAAATACATACACTTAGTCACAAAAGTAAGTGTGCAGAGTGTATGTGATGATGTCCTTTGAAAAAAAAAACAGACCTACAATATTAAAGTTTTCAAATTAAAGATTTAATTCGATTACAGCAAAATCGAGCTTAATAACAAAATGAAAAGTAATTAAAAAATACAAATATTTAATTAGCAAGATGAGCTTAACTTAAAATAGGATGTAATTTACATCATAAAAGTAAGTATGCAAACAAAAACAAAGACATTAATATTGCAAATTTTACAATTTTTCAACACAAACTTAAGCTTTTTCAATTCCTTCTATTAATTCACTCTCTCACTATATATATCTAGTTCAAATTTTCAATCGTTCATAAAATATTTTTTCTTCATCCACTCAAGTTGAAATACATTTTTTTGAACCTGTAGTGGATGACACTGGATGTTAATAAAGTCTTTTCAAATATTAATACAGTAATTAAATTTGATTAATTAATTTTAGTTTTTTTAGATTTAAGTTACATGTATCTACCAATAGATGTTGCAAGATGTAAGAGGGAAATTTCAACTTTATTTATAAAGGACTTTCTGCAATAGAGTGAAAAAAAAAAAAGTAGGAACTGACTTAAAATTTTTTTTATATATTACTTGTACATATTTTATATGTTATTTTATTTCGCCATTTGTAAACATTTGGAGGAATAAGAAATAAGAATAGTTTTTTTATTCTTTTCCCTACAAACTTTCCTGAAATAAAAACGATAAACAAGTTCATTTATATAAGTTGGATTTATTTTAATTCTAAACTACTTCTAAATTGTTTTTATTTGAATTTTATGTCGTATAAAGTTTTTTTTTTTTTTTACTATTTCTGCAATCAATTATTTTTATAACTCTATGATTAATTAGAAATATGTAAAATAATTTTATTTTTGAAATGCCATTTGCAATGATGTTTTATGTTACATGGGTTATTGTAGTTAGGAGAAAATTTATTTAATGTATTTGTGATTTAGATAAAATGGCTAAATTTATTTAAAAATTACTTTGTATGGAATAAGGATAAAATATGAGATAATTCTCTCCACATTCCTGCGGATTCGAATACCAAAAATATTCTAAGATAAAAAAAATGAGATACATATTTAATTTTCTTAAATTAAATAAATCTGCGAATAACTTTTATTATCCAGTGAAACTACAATATGATTTGGAAAGAAAGAAAACTGGATTTGATTTTTTTAATAAGAGGCTAATATTTTAAAAGGCTTCAATACATATTTTTAAATTTCATACTGCTTAATTTTTAACGATTGTTTTGACTTTTAACCATTTTGTATGAAGAAAAATTGTAATTCTTTTAATTTTGCAATATTACTCTAATCTAAGTATCTAATTCATCGGTAAAATTTTAAACAATTGTATGCTTATGGTTCACCCAACTGTACTATTTGCCAACTGAAAGTATGTGTTTCGTACAGGTATATAAATATTTCTTTGTATTTCTTTGTAATTAACATTATGTTAGCGTTTAACTTTCTGTGTTGCTTCTCAAATTAAATAATCAGTGATGCGTTTCACGTTAATCTTTTATTGTTATATTCCTGTTTTAGAAACATTCATGCTAAAAACAAGAGAAATATTCATTTAAGTGCAATCACTAAATTTAATAATTTTTTTTAAAAATTTTAATACTTATTTTGAACTTTAAACCGTCTTGCAATTTTTGATAGTGAAAAATGTGAAGAGAAGTTGTAATATTTTTTTTTTTTTAATTTTGTAGTATTGTCATATCTAATCCATTTTAAATATTTAGTACAATTTTTAACAATTAAATGTATGTTTACATTTCACAAAAAAATATACTATTTGCTAACTAAAACTTTGTGTTTGTATTGGTATTTATATATTGTGTTGTATTTGTTTGCAATTGTAATTTTATTAGCTTAACTCCTTCTGTGTTACTTTTCAAATTCATCTTTTAGTGTTGCGTTTTACCTTAGCCTTTATTATTGTATTTATATATAGGAGCATTTAAGCACACAAAAGAAAAATATTTAAATTTTCTTCTTTAAAAGAGATGTTGTTTCTAGTTTAGGAATTCTGTAGTGTTAAATTTGTTCTAATATGTCAAACATTATAAAATATGAATTTTTTTAGGAAATGAGAGTCCTTTGTTATTAATTCAAACGTAATTAAACTTGATGCCTTTTAAGCAAAAACTTTGTAGAAAATTTATTTTATAAATCGATATATTACACTAAAAGATTCCCTAAATTTGAAATATTTTCATTCAAAGATTTTATTTTTGCATTAAATTTTATCGATAATTTTAAATTTAATTTTAAAAACAAATTATAATAGACATTACCAAACATTCTGTTTCAATGCATTAAATACAGCAATTTTTAAAATAATAATGCTTTATTTTTATAATTTTATAACGAAACTAATATATTTACTTCCAGAATAGTATTTTAATTATAAATGTATTTTGGCAAAACACATTTGTTACAAAAATTGTGCTGTAAATAATTAGATATTTTTAAGAACGGAAATAAAAATTTATTTATATTTACCATAAATTTCTGAGTGTATAATTTTCATCTCTTAAAATTCCTCACAAATTTTATTTCGTTTTCGATTTCAAATTGTTGATCATTTAATTTATTTTTTGTAAATTGTAATTTTATAGTGTGTATTGCATTGTAAGAAATTGCGAATAAAATATACAATTTTTCCTAATATATTTATTGAAAACTTATTGTAAAATGTAGTTTTCTATTGGTAATTAGGTTTTTGATAAACTAAATACTTCTATTATATGTCAACGATTTGCAAATTTTGAAAAAAATCGGTAAAATTGGCATAAATTGAAAATCATTTTAATTTTCGTCTGTCATTCCATTATCCTCAATGTAGGGGACAAACTTTCAAACTACGTTAAAAAGTTAGTTCGGAACTACAGCCAGAATCGTGCGTCACGTGGAAATATGAGGTAAAATTAAAATACAACTCTACAACAAAATTAAACAAAAAAAAAAAAAAAAAACTTCCGATGTTTGCAGCAAGTATTATGTGTAAGCTCTGGTTACTGGAATTGTAGGATTTTATGCAGATGCCGTTAAATATCCAAATAACATTTAATGAACTGATTAGAAGATTCATAAATATATAGGAATCCCAAATTAAAGAATTTTTTTGTGCAATTTTCCATAAAATATAGATTGCAATAGAACCCACAAGTGGATTCGAATCTCAGGTAGTAATTGCATAAGTGCATAATCTCGTCAAGTCTGAAAACAGTGGCTGCAGTAGAGCCCATAAGTGGATTCGAATCTCAGATAATAAGATAGTGCAAAATGTGATTTTTTTTTAAAACAGCGACTGCATAATCTAATCGTCATGTTTGCATAAAAAAAGCTTCTGCAGTAGAGCCCATAAGTGAATTCGAATCTCGGACAGCAATTGCATACGAAAAATCTCAGATAGTAATTGATTAAGTGCATAATCTCGTCACGTCTGAAAACAGCGCCTGCAGTAGAGCCCATCGAAAGATAGTAGTTCGCATATCCAAATCTCAGATAGTGGTAATTGATAGTAATTGCATAATCTCGTCACGTCTGAAAACAGCGACTGCAGTAGAGCCCATAAGTGGATTTGAATCTCAGGTAGTAGTTTCACACGTGCATAATCAGAACATTTCTTAAAACAGCGGCTGCAATAGAACCCACAAGTGGATTCGAATCTCGGATAGTAATTGCATACGTGCAAAATCTCGCCATTTCTGAAAACAGCGACTGCAAAGTAGCCCATAACTTGCATCCCATACGAACACGCCTGTCTTCCCGGATGCTAGTGATAGAGGGCCCGTTGAGTAGTACGGGGCCAGCACGGCGTTCCGTATTACCGTCCTGCAACCATCGATTTCATATTCTGCTGAAAATCTCGAAGCGTATGCAGCAGTGCCCATAAAAGATTCGAATCCCAGATAGTAGTTGAATACGTGCATAATCGTCAAATTTCTGAAAACAGCGGCTGCAATAGAGCCCACAAATGGATTTTAATCCCAGATAGTAATTGCATAATGCATAATCCAAATTTTTGGAAACATCGTCTGCAGTAGAGCCCATAAGTGGAATCGAATCTTGGACAGCATACGAAAAATTTCAATTGCATACGAAAAATGGCTCAGATAGTAATTGATTAAGTGCATAATCTCGTCACGTCTGAAAACAGCGACTGCAGTAGAGCCCATAAGTGGATTTGAATCTCAGGTAGTAGTTTCACACGTGCATAATCAGAACATTTCTTAAAACAGCGGCTGCAATAGAACCCACAAGTGGATTCGAATCTCAGATAATAGTTGCATAAGTGCATAATGCATTTTTCTGAAAACAGCGTTTGCAATAGAGCCCACATATGGATTCTAATTCGAATATCAGATAGTAATTGCATAATCTCGTCACGTCTGAAAGTGGAGACTGCAGTAGAGCCCATAAGTTGATTCGAATCTCGTAGTAATTAATTGCATAAGTGCATAATCTCGTCACGTCTGAAAACAGCGACTGCAGTAGAGCCCATAAGTGGATTCGAATCTCAGGTAGTAATTGCATAAGTGCATAATCGTCATGCTGAAAACAGCGTCTGCAGTAGAGCCCATAAGTGGATTCGAATCTTGGACAGTAATAGCATACGAAAAATCTCAGATAGTAATTGATTAAGTGCATAATCTCGTCACGTCTGAAAACAGTGGCTGCAATAGAGCCCTTAAGTGGATTCGAATCTCAGGTAATAGTTTCACACGTGCATAATCAGAACATTTCTTAAAAAGCGGCTGCAATAGAACCCACAAGTGGATTCGAATCTCGGACAGTAATTGCATACGTGCAAAATCGCCATTTCTGAAAACAGCGACTGCAAAGTAGCCCATAACTTGCATCCCATACCAACACGCCTGTCTTCCGGATGCTAGTGATAGAGGGCCTGTTGAGTAGTACGGGGCCAGCACGGCGTTCCGTATTACCGTCCTGCAACCATCGATTTCATATTCTGCTGATAGTCATCGGATCGGATGAACACTTTAAACTAATTAGAACAGGACCTTCAATTTAACGTGGATTCCGAAACATTAACAAACATCCAAACCACTGCCAAGATTCGAACTTGAAGCCTGTGATACGAATGGTCAGAGCGCTAGCCAATTGGCCATCAGTCCGCAAGAACAGCAGGGGTGAACGCTTTAAACATGATGTAATATTTGGATATACAGAGAAGGTCAAAGATGTTGCATGTAGTTTGACAAAACGAAAACGAAGTACGAAATTATGTATTCCAAACGAAGTACGGAATACATAAAATCTACTTTCAGATACTCATATAAAATCAAAATACTCATATAAAAAATAATAACATATAATTCACATATTTATAATAGGTTAAATTTATTAAAGAATAAAAAAGATTTTTTGCTACAATTTTCGAAAAATGCCCGAAATAGTTAAAACTTAATTATAATCGATTTATAATATGTTTATATTTACAGGTGCCCATTT
>BPLR01018971.1:0-23988 GCA_021605095.1 Caerostris extrusa
GGTTTTTATAGAACTCATACATTGATAGGGTAGCCCGGTAAGTTTTTACAAAAGAACATATCAAGAATGTAATACTCAATTCAGTTTTTTTTTCACTGTATGATTTATGTAACTTTTTTGGCATTCGATATCTTCTTTTTAAAGGCATTTTTTTTTCTTTCAAAATTTTCTTCAACGACTGAGAGATATATATCTTATTTAATATCAAACAACAAGATTCTCTAAATTAAAAAATCAAATCATTTAAAAAGAATATTGGTTTTAAATTTAATTCATACCATTAATTCGGTGTGTATGCAAGAAGCAATACATATACTATATAAAATTCCTAATTCAGTGTTTTCACAATTTATATTTGTAAATTAAAAAAACAATATGCATATTAGTAAAAAATGATCTATTCTGTCTATATCTGAATTTTACTTATTCTGTTAATCATGAAGAAAAGTGGTATATGAAAGCCTATTAAATTAAACTATATATCCGAATCGCTCATCTATTTCCTCTAAACGCCCTCCTTTTATCATGTTTATTACATTTACTAATGATACTACTAGATTTTTTTGTAATTCTTTTGTACTTCTTTCAGTTTGTTTTGATGTAATTCAAGTCTTTTTTCCTTTTTTATCCATACCATATTTTTATCCATATTTAAAGTTTCTTTTAAAATAAATATAATATTTTCTGCATTATTAGATTATTTATCTTCATATTTAAGTACAATTATACATGTGTATTACCACCCAAAATGCTAAACATATCAAACAATTATGTAAATTAAAATACAAAAAATTTTGTAGTTAGAGGTTTGGATTTTTATATTTATATATGTAAATTTGAAGAAATAAGGTAAAAGAATTAATGTTGTAAATAAATTTTATTAAGGTAAGGTAACTAAAATTTTATACATTTTTTTCAAATACAATGTATTTCTTTTTAACCAAATTTTCTTCTGATTATATAATAGTTTTGTTGATTTTGATTTAGTTGAAAGAATTGTTTTAAAAAACAATATATGTATTAAATAATGAATGTAATTGTGATACAATCATATTGTGAGCATAATTAATAATTTTATTTTTTTTATCACAGATTTTAAAATTATATATATAATTTTTCAAAATCCAATTTTATATATAATATATATATATAATTTTCAAAATTTTTATTATGTTTTATAGCTCTAATTTATACTAAAAGACTATGTGTAATAACAATTAATATATAAAATATAATTATGAATTATATATATATATATATATATATATCATCATTCTAAAAGCAGCTCAGCAATACAAAGACAGTTATCTTTATACCATAAGCAAGGGCTGCACCGACGTTACTCATTTGCTTTACCCTACTATTTACACGCACATGTAGCTTGAAGATATACTAGGACGCGAGTAACGCTACCTCCACAGCGCTCTACGATAATATTAGACGAGACCTACGATTTAAAGTGGATTCCGATTACAGACTTCCATGGTGCCAGAGCGCCAGCCACTCTGCCATCAGGCCCTATATATATATATATATATATATATATATATGACTCGATCAGTTGAGGAGGTGTTTTCTTCAGAAGTCATTATCTCTTTAGTATTTATATGTCAAGATTAAAATAAATATGTTTCAAAATAAAGTACTGGCATTAAATTATTAGATTTATGAATAGATTTATTGCCATACTATTATATGTCTGCTTGATATTAATTAATTTGATTTATAAGTAATTTAAGCATGTCATTATGAAACAGACTGTGTTTATACTATATGTTATGAAATAGTGCAATTGAATGACTGCACAAAATTCTCCTCTTATGAACTCGGGAATTACTGAAGAAGATAAAGAAATTGATAACAACATAACTGATTAAACTAACGCTGGGTCATGTTCGCAGTTTTAATCTTTTATTGAAATCTGAAAATCTTTCGCACAAATTATTAATTATATTTTTTTAATTAAACCGGATGAATGATGAGATGGGCCACTCTCTGTGCATTTCTAATTATAAATGACGTCTATATTTGAGTTCTCAAGAATAGGACCAGAGTTAATTTCATCCAAGGTGAGAGAGATAAACATGTCAGTTTATAAATGTATGCTGTTGTAAATAAAATAATAATTGCACTAAATGAAAAAAAAAAATTCAAAAGTTGCAGGGAATGACGAAAACATAAATTTAAAACAGTTATTGGAGAAAAGGTAAAAGAAATCAATCGGTTGGAAGTAAAGTTTATTTTAGTGGCTTGCTAAGTGTAGTGGCTTGTAGTGAGTCAGAAAAATTAAGCCCCTAGTCTCTAACTATTAGTCTCTTTACTAAAACCACTAAAAGTAAAGAGCCACTATTGGAAGATGACTTGATATGCTTTCAGAATATCACCTTGAAGAAGATGAATTACTCTTCAAATAAACTCTTTTTAATCAATCTCTTCAATTGTCTTAATCAGATAAATGCGATTCAATGGCCTGGTGCATTTCAAGCAAATGCTTCTGAGATTTTCCAAACTGAACCTTTTACTAAGAAACTGTAATGAAATCCTTTAACCCTTTCGAATTCTTAACTTCACTTTCATATAAAGCACTTGAAGGATTACCAGACTGCAGTTAAAGACTAAGAAAAAAGCGGGGACTGTCTGTAAAAAATTGTTAATTAATTTGAAAGACTAGTATAATGTCATATAGAAGAAATCCATGGGACGCCAGATAGATAGATTGCTACGTTTTGCTTCTTTTAATATGGCATCAAATCTACAAGTCATTAAAGATTTGCGCAACACATCTTAATGATCTGTAGATTTTACGCAACGATATTTAAATCAGCAATCAAGTGCATCTATAAGAGATCAATGGGTGGTATATTTCGCTTACCTAGACGAATGCTTATGTTTCTTCTACGTTAATTGCTTGTCTAAATGAAATGAAAGTATACTCATTCTTTATTAGAAAAGATGCTCTTTGAAATAACATTTAATTTAAATAAAATGTCTTTCGTGTTTTGAAAATAAGTTTCGACTAAACTTCCAGAATATTCAATATGGCAAATTGTTACAAGCGTTGTCTAAATAATTTAATGTTGTTTTAGTTAACATATAGTTAAAGTTATTAAATTCTGCTTTGAAAAATATCTTTTGGAATCTGCACTAAAGGTTAAAATGCTTCAAATCATAATATTGCCATTCAAATTTAAATGAGGAATTCGGTATTTTCAAGCAGAATAAGGTTGTAAAATATAAGGAATAATTTTTAAATCATGAAAAGAATATCCACAATATTTTTAAAATCCTAAAACATCTTAGAAGCAGAAAATTAAGTATTCCAAGTCCTTCTTATAAATAATTAGTCACGATTCATCCTTGCTTGTGTTAAGTTAATTAAAGCAATAACTGTCATATTGCTCAGTAGCATACTGGCTGGTTTATGCTTTCTATTTTTCTTAAGTTAAGCACAAATATGAGTATTGTGCATTGAAATTCCTTCCAGTGGGGCATTCTCTGTAGAAGATAGAGTAAAATTAATCCATTAATATTGCATGTAGGTTTGGCTTGTCGCTCTACGGTGATCTTGTGCACAGAGGGCTAATTATTATGTATGGATATATTATGAAAATACAAAAGAAGTGTCAACCACAATAAATCAAACTAATAAAGAATTTTAACTGTGTATTATGACAAATACAATTTTGTAATTAAATCTAATGCATTATTATTGTTATTGTGTCATTATTAAGAATAATTCTTTTTAGTATTTAAGATAAAACAAGATAGAAGTCTTTTTAGTTTTGAAGATAAAACATTGATCTATTAATACCTCTTTGCGAGAATGAATGTTTTGGAAAATTAGAGATGAAAGATTATTTGTTTTTTGTCTTCAAGAGAAATTAAAATGTTTCTTTACTGTACTGTTAGAAGAGTACATATTAAACTGAGGCCTATGAATAATCCATTATATTTTTCTCAACATGCATAAAAATCTTTATCAGGTTCTACTCATATTATTAGTCATCATATGCATTTTATTAATTAACTAATTTTCAATTAAAATATATATAAGAATAGTGTTTAATTATATGAAACAAATGATTAACTCTGCCATTTTAACATGCTATTGTATTTTTATTCGTGATTTTAAAGTTTTTTTTTTTTTTTTAAATCATAGTGATTTTTTTTATAACCTCGAATATTTTAATAATTGTTTTTCCCGTTATTCTACACAGAACATTTTTATTATAAAAACCTAACCATATCTAGTGAAAAAAAATAGATAATAACTGAGCGAACCCTTCAACCATTTCTTTGTGTCAGAAAGAATACCCTGAAAGAAAATAAAATAAAGTGTGAGTAAATAAAGTGTGAATAAAGACCTTCTCCTGAAAACACGAAGAAGCCTTAAAAATCTGTATAATAATACAGATTTTTATTGAAAAGTTTTACTATATGAAATAAACGATTAACTCTGCCATTTTATTTCACTCGTGATTTTAAAGCTTTTTTTTTCTAATCATGGTGATTTCTATAACATCGAATATTTTTATAATTATTTTTTCCCGTTCTTTTATTCAGAACTTTTTTATTACAAAACCTAACCATATCTAGTACAGAAAAAAAATAGATAATAACTCAGCGAACCCTTCAACCATTTCTTTGTGTCAGAAAGAATACTCTGAAAGAAATACTCAAGTGTGAATAAAAGACCTTCTTCGGAAAACACGAAGCCTTCCATTTAATGGAAACTATACCCTTTGCGATAGCTGTTACGTGTTATTCTGTCATTTCTACAAACATAAAAGGGAAAACACTCAGCAAAAAAAAAAATTCCCAAAAGAAAGTGACAAAAGACCGACATTCCATCAGATGAAGAAAAAGATTCAGATTGGTGATGCGATTGTTTTCTGTGTGAACGTCTATCTTTCTATCACGGGCCACTGATTATTGACCGATGTGAAGACCGTGGTCCATCAGGAAAACTATCTGCTGCTGCTGCTTCGGATCGATATTTCCAGAATTCCTTCGCTTATTTACCCAAAGTGGGAAACATTCGAAGGTGCTCCTTTAAAAAAAGCAGTCGCAGTCGCGTCCGCATCATTAACGAGTAATTTAATTCCATGGCCGTTGCCAAGGAGTTTTTGTAATTGAATCAATCAACTAGAGATGATCATGGGAACGAATCGATATTAATTTAATAGTGGAGCTTTTGATTGAATTTTCGAGAGTGCAATTTTGTTTACGACTAACTAGTTTATTTAATGAAGCATTATTATTTAATTTAATTAATTAATTAATTTTGCATCTTTGGGTTTTATAATTTGTTAGTTTTGGAAATTTTGTTACACGTTTATTATTATTTTTAATTTATCTGATATTCAATCTTACAATTAATTCAGTCAAGCTTTTTAACATGAAACTATTTTTTAGAAAAAATCGTAAAATATATGAAATCTTTAATAACTTCACTGAAATACCTTTAGTGACTTGTTAATTTGTTCAATATTCCAACACCGACTCAATTGTATCTTTTATAAGAAAAACGATTATCCAAATTTATCTATATGCAAAATCGCATGCTACATACTTTCGTATTTGGTTGTTAATTATTATTTTTAAAAAACATTCTGCGTAAAAAGTATTCTGAATTTATAATTTAAAAAACATACTCGTAAAAATTATCTCTACAATTTTTTATTAAATTGGTAGCACTGTACTGAGTACCACGTGGAATTTGAGAGCTATCTATCACTCAAGTGTGTTGATAGAAGTTATTTTTGTAATTTTGAGTGCTCTGCAATTTTTTTTTTCAATGAAAAAATTAGCTGAACAAAAGAAATTTCGGCCATATCGCAAGAATAAGGACCATTGGAATTTGGCGACTTTTCATGGCTTCAACTGGGCGACAAGTGGCCATAAGTGGTAGCCCGGGTTTCTTGTATTGTTTGCAATTCACTAAACTTACAATCTGAACCAATTACTTAGCCCAAATTCGCGAAAAGAATTTGTGATACTAAATCCCAACGGCCCCTATTCTGCAATTCTACCAAAATTTCTTTAAACTTTTGCGTTTCAAAAATTTTCGTGTGTCAAATCTCTAAAAATGTTACAGAAGACTTACGATAAATCGTGCATGTCAAAAACACAACCATATGGATGATATAAACCCTACAAAGAAGACCGATAAATGGTATTTATTTGAATCGTATTTATCAACCTTCAACTGTTTCGATCGACGAAAATATCGACAAAATCAAGGAATTGATGGCCTAAAATTGTCATTTAGCTTTAAGAAGTCAACTTATCTTTTAAGTCCATTCATAACATTATGATTTCATATTGATTCCGGAAAGCTTAGTTTTGTTCAAAAAAGCATCGAAAGAAGGTCGCTGAAGACATGTTTTCCGACCTTCTATAGACTCCACCTTCATGAAACTCAATGTATATCATCGACCAAACACCGAATTCAACTGATACGGTACCATGCGACTTTTTTCCTGTTCCCTAAATTAAAATTTCCACTTCTAGGAAGGTGGGATTGAGGCCTTAAAAGAAAGTACGCTGAAAGTCGAAAGCTATATCTCAATCAGCTTCGAAAAAAATATTTTAAATTTATTTCACCAAATTAACATTGTTCATGTTCATTGCTCCCTATCTATTGCCTGAGTCTATTTTTTTCTCTTTAATATTTTATAAAACATTTGTTTTTCATCGGAAAAAAAATTATGTAATAATATCAAATTGAAATAGTTCCTATTATCCAATTATTTATATTTTCTGGTATTTCTACAAAACCCCTCGAGGTTATTATTTTTTTGGTGTTTATGTACATCATCAAATTTTTGTTGATTAGTTATTTGATTTTTCTCTTAATAAGCTACTTCTATAAGAAAAAAAAAAACCATTCAATGAGATACATCCAACGAGAAACGCAAAAATTCGGTTACATTTTATTTTAAAGTATTTTTTTCCGGTAAAGTAAAATAATGTTTTCGTATTTTTCATTATATATAATATAGGCTAATTTTTCAATAAATTCAAACACTTTATTGAAGAGAAATAACTCTTACTGCTTGGTGAAATTATTTTAAATTTCGTCAAAATAACTGAATAAAAATTTTTAAGAATATTATTGTATGCAAAATTAAGTCTTTATTTTTAAATTAAGCATAGTAATTTGAGTTTCATAATTGTATATATATATATACTTTTCCTTTTATACTTTCGTAATTTGAAATATAATTCTAATTAATAATTCGTTTAATGCACTTTTTTTTTTTTAAAATTTGGTGGAGCTATTGTTTTGAATATAATTAACTTTGCGTTTAAAAAACAAATCTATAACTGTAGTAGATGTGTCGTCGTCTGTAGCTTCAATTGGGTGTTCACAAATAGAGAGTCCTAAGTCCAATAACACATTTATTTTTGACGCGCACATGTATTACAATTTTAAAAAGATAAACAATATTTAACACACTGCATGTATATTTAAAGAACATTCAATTAGTGATTTAGTGGAAGGATTCCACTTCTAGCTCTCGGGATGAGAGATTGTTATTTTGTGCCAGTTGCGCCTTGCGTCTTCTCGCGTGAGAGTCGGGGCTAATTGACGATTTTCTTCTGTATGCCGCAAGGAGCGCTCTTGCAGTGCGTCGGTGGAACCATTGTTACATCACGAAATAAGATAAAATTATTGAAGCATAGTTAATTTTCAAAGCACTTTTAAAAGATACACCAAGTAATTCATTTCAAAGACTAGCAATGTCAAGGCCTTATATAACTTGTTCAAACTGGTATTTCGTGCTTTCGTTTCATTACACACCAGAACCTAGTAGTACTATTATGTGCAGAGACAATCGGAAGCTTAAGTTATAAAATTTTTATCAACTATCGACGGATTCAGTACTGTGTGAAAGACACAAAGACTTCGAAATGCTAAATGTTGCAGTTTTACGACTGGCAATAATCTTTTTTTTATATCCTTTTCCCGAAGATAGTGTGTTTCTCTCAGAGAATTAAAACTGCTTTTTATGGCTGCAAGAACTTGAGCTAAACCCTTTCCGAGAAATGCTGTCGTGACATTCGCAAACTGTTCTTCTATTTATTTATTTATTTGACCTTCGAGATCTGGCTGTTTGGCGATATATTTCTGGACGAATTCTTTTGATAAAGAAATTAATTGGGAAAGTTTTTAATACAGAGTTAACAGCGATTCTGAAATATGTTTGTTTATTGAGTTCTGATTGTATGAAAGTATTTCTGTTTATTAGTTCATTTCATTGTTTGGTCGTTAAAGCTTATGTTCGTGACTGCAAATTACATACAATCTTTTGCTAGGCGGAAAGAAGATTGTTTCCTTCTTGAAGAAGTTTCGAGTCTAACTCTTCCGTGTTTGTTATCACCTAGAGGAAAATATAGAAATTTTGTTCCAGACGATACGACTATCTATATAAGACTTTGAAATAAATTATTTTATGTGTTGTGTTGTGTTTATAAAAGCATAGTTATTTTATTTCAAAGTTAGCTGCTTTTATAATTTTATCGAATTTTACTACACATTTCTGTTTCATAAGATGTTAAATTAATTATATTCAAAATATCTGTGTCACTCACACTGTTGTAATCGCCAGTGGGTTTCCTAGTTTCTGAAAAATATTGTTGAATAGTATGCCGAAACACTGGATTACGAGTGTCTGCATAGTGCTTTCTACAGAATCTGAGCATTTTTAACTACACTAGAGAAAATATTACAAATTGATCCTCATCTATGCTTAACTAATGCCAAGTTATAGACAGCATGCAATTTTAGATTGGTTTGTTTCTTTTCTGTTTTGCTGTCATAAATCATATAAATGTGAGCCAGTTCTTTTAAGGTGGCATATGGAAAACTTTCGAGTAGATGATAGTGCAACCTGGTATAGGTTTACCATATGATTTATGAATGACGACAAATTAAGACTTTGTCTAAAAAAAAAAAAAAAAAGGAATCGCTATTTGAAATACTTTCAAATGTTCTTGTAATAAATTAAATGACAATAATAATAAATAAATGACATTGATAAAATAACAATAAATAATTTACACATACACACACACAATGTATATATGTAAATATATATATATAAATATAATATAATATATAAAAATATACACAGAAAGTCCATTAAGGGTTTTTCTTATTGAACGTAAAATAGCAGTTGGATATTTTTATTTTCCTCATTTATATCATCATAACTGGCTCGACAGTCCGTTGGGGATCTTGGCCTTCCATAAAAGATCCAGCCATCCCATTTCAGAATGTTCCTCTTGGCCGTATAACTCCATGAAGTTTATATATATATATATCAATGTTCGGTCCAGTATATCCATGCCATGAAAAACAGCTCAATATACGGAGCCACCACCAGCTTATATAAATGGCTTCGTGGGGCTTTTCTTATCATACTAGATATTTTTTAATTATGCAAACTGCCGTTATACGTCTTCTTTTTTAAAATTATTTATTCAAAGTTCATCCTTGTTTCGTTTTCACTTTTTTGTATAAAATTGAATCTTAAATGTATTTAATGCACTTTTTAATTTTTTATAACGGTAGAATTACGTTATTGTTAAAATGTTGGCCGTTTTCATACAAATATAAAATTCACTATCGTAATGCTGCATGTTAACCGTATAAGTTTTATCTAAATGAAAACTTACTTATTTTAAAAACATGAACTATGCTAAACAATTAATTTTGTCATCATCATACATCCCTAAACCACAAATTTTGGTTCTGTAATTTGTGTAATATTTTATTCCAGGCCTTCTGCATGGCACATTTATTTTAATAGTGTTAAGGTGTAATACCTAAAATTTAGGTAGTGTTTTGGGAATTCAATTTAATCATCATAACAGTTTTTAAAAATTTAAATTTATTAGATGATAAAAAAAAATCATTCTTTAAGTGATTAGTTTCTCTTTTCATTTTTAAAGCATTTTTGTTATAAAAAATTTTTTTCACAATATCTTTGAAAGTAGTGACAGCGTCTGATCCAAAATGCCAAAAATATGTGTGTGCTAAATCTTATCTGTTAAATGTCAATGGTCATGCAGTTTTTAAAGTGCAAATGAAAAACCAAAGTGATAATTTTCCTGGTTATAGAATTTCTTTTTTGTTCTAAAACTGTAAGTTTGGAATTCATTATAATGATGAAATTTTTAAGATGTGTTTGAAAGAAAGTAGAGGAATGGATCATTAATCAAGGTGTGCCTATTTTCTGTCTTAACATATTCACTGTTGTTTCTATAAATATTTCTAAGTTACAAACCTTAATTTCGGGATATTAATGATAATCTAAAAAAATTTTCTTTATCCTAATTATTTTAGCATTCAATACATGGTTCACTAATTCTATGCTTACAATATTTAAATCGACGAACATATAATTAACTGCGTTAGTTCATTTTTTAATATGACAATTTAAAATTTTGTTTTTGAACTTTTATTCATGCAGAAACTTGTCAGATACAAAATAAGATAAACATTAGTACTACTGGTAATTTTTACAAGTATTTAATAATTACTTATTTACTAAAACACTTTAGAAATATATTTACTACATCTTAAAATAACATTGCAATTCCAATTTTTTGACTAATGAAGTATGATCAATATGAATTAAGAGTGCTAACGTGAATCTTTGATACATTATAGTTTTTTTTATATTTATATATTTATTAAGTACATTTATGTTTTTATTTATACTATTTATTTTTATATTTATTATTTATAGTATTTATGATTTATTATATTTATATATTTATTATTTATACTTTTTTCTATTCAATACTTTTATATATTTTTTTAACTAAAAAGGAACAGCTTATTACAAGAAAAGCATCTCTTAAACTTAAGTATAGAAAGAGGAAAATTGTAAAATGTGAATGAAATTAACGTTAATTGTAGCTATTAAAAATATTTTAAAATGGTAAAACTAAATACTAAATAAGTCATTAGATATGTGATGAAAAATTATAATTATTGATTATATGTAAAAATGCAAAATACTATTAATATCTTATTTAGGTATAGAGTTGCATTCTATGCTGTTTGAAATGTTGCAAATTAAAATATATATGTTTTAATTGTATTCCTACATGTGACACAAAAATACAAAAATAACGCATTTTGTAATTCAGACACTTTTTGAAAACTGTTGAATATAGCATGTGACAAGAAGTTTGCAGGGTATGTTATCCTTTAATAAGAGATCGATACCTTTTATCGACTAATGCACCTGAGATTTTCGATCGGGTCCTGTTGCTTGCGCAGAGTACATTCAGATCAAGTTTGGTGTCTGTCATTTTTCGGCTTTAGGGTATGTTTCATCTTTCAGTTCATAGCTGTTAAAGTGTTTACTGCAAATTTTATATTATTATATTTGTTGATGTTATTTCATATATCCGTACAAGTTTTCATTACGTCATAATTTTATACATTGTTTTTTGAGCGAAGTCATTAAAAAAAAAAAAAAGAATAGCATTTTGAATAGTATTAATTTTTAAACTATTAAAAAAAAAATGAGACCAACGTAGGGCTCACTTTTGAATAATTTAAAAATTAATACTATTTGAAATGCTGTTCTCTTTTCTTATTGCATATACCATTATTATTAAAATTATGATGCAGTGAAAACTTGTATGGATATATGAAATAATATTAACGAATATCTAATACAAAATTTGCAGAAAACAATTTACCAGTTTTATCATTTTTTTTTTTGGTTGTGTTATTTACTTAAAACCATAGTGGAAGGACAATTTCTGATATAAATGTTTTAGATCGATTAAATTTGCTAAAATGATGTTTTATTGCAAATAGTATGATAGTATAAACTGTTAAAATCCACTTATTTAATAATACGAAAGATCCTATAATCCTATTATGTAAAATAAAATTTAAAAAAAAAATTACAGTGAGTAAAGAAATTTTGCAGCAAGCTTTTAAGTGTAATTCAGAGAATAAAGTTTATTAAAAAATTCTGATTGTAGTTAATCATTTAGTTTAAATCATATCTTGAGAAAGACGATATATTTTTAAAGAATGGGTTTAATTATTTTTATCATATATCATATTTTCCTCATATTATTCACAGCAAAAATCTTAATTAGGCTAATTTAAAAATAATACGATAGAAAATAATTAATGCATTTTTAAAAGATATATTTAAAAAATTATATCTTCTTTTAATATTTTAAATTATATCTTTTTTTATTTTTAAAAGATATATTTAAAATAATGAATTTTTGTTCGAATTGCTTTTTAAAGTTTCGATTATTTAAATTTTTCAAGGACGGAAATGTTAATTGATCGTTTTCATCATTACATAAATAGATGATTTTTTTTTATTTTATTAATTTTCTCATTCTTCCTTTTATTCTTTCATTTCAATTCTAAACCATTATAATTACAACACAAATAACTAATTAAAAAAATCAATTTAATATTCAATAATTTCTGTTTTTCTAAATACTCAACTTCACTGTTTGTATATAATATTAAGGTTGATATTTATTGATAATTAATGATGAATTATATTTGTTGATAATCAACATCGCAGTAAGTATGGGCGCTATATGCCCCACTAAACAGTAGGCAGCATTGCAACTTTATCACGACGCCATTAAACATGTACACGGTTGTCATAAGAATCCAAATGGAATAGTTCATCGCTTGTCTCTATTCCAACACACAACTTTTCCACCCAGCAATGCATCTTTCCAAACGCAGATGACAGTGGATAATCGTCTGAGGCAGCATCTGTAATGGCCTTCTCACTAGCAAATAATTGTTAGACAAATGCCTCACAATAATGCGGGCAGAAACAGCAGATCGTGCCTTCTGTGCGGATGCCTGACAATAATGCAGTCGGTTGTGTTTGTGCTTGTCAGATGATCATACGGTGTTCCGTTTATTGGTCATCCGAAGGCGTTCCAAGTTTGAGTATCGTGTGTGTGAACTCATTATGACCCACTAGTCCCAACATCTCCTTGTTTTTTTTTCAGAATTGCTGAGCTGGTGAACAACTCGATGAAATGATCAAAATAACCAGTCATTTTCTATCATCCATTCTAATGATTCGTCCCTTTTCGAATTCTCACAGCTGCTGCTATTTTTTATTTTTCAACTGCGGCATAAGGGCATCTCTGAGGATAAAATGATCTTCAGCAGATAAAGTGCTTACAGAGTACCTCAAGTTGACTATTTATGAGATAGTAGATTTGCATCAATGACCTCCATTGACTTTAAGTAAAAGTAACGCGCAATTGTGGTGCAATTTTTTACCATTTGCATAGATGCTTAACACAAACCTTTCGTAGTGGTTCAATGTATCCTTCTTGGTGTACTAATTTTTATAGAAATGAGTCTATATGTAAATGTGTCAATTCCACACAAAATATTTACTTGCATTTAATTCTATAAGAAAATATATTTATAATGTATGGAAATAAATGCATTTTCTTACTAGAAATGTATTTTATAGAGAGTATGTAATGTCGAATGGATATGTGTTTAACGTTTAATACAGATTTAATATTTGACTACTGCCATTATTACTTGAAAAGAAGCGAAATAATGTATGTGTACGGAATTTTACCCAATAAAATATTTTTTCCACTTATATATTAAAAATTATTAAATTAACGAATTTCTATTTCCTTCTTTTTTTTTTTTTTTTTTTAACTCGGTTAACAAAAAATAGTGTTTGTATTGGTAGAGTACTTCAAAGACTTCATTGAAACTATTAAAAGTTTCATTAATATTAATAATAAATGACTTTTAAAAAAACTTTTAATGAATAATTTATTTATTCATTAAAAGTTTTATCAATAAATGTTTTATAACCAAATTTAGTTATTATTTATAGCTAAATACTTTGTAAAACGTAATGTTTATTTCATGGTTGATTAAATGCTAAATTAATGTTTATTTCATGGGATTTTATTCTGATTAAATAAATTTTGTAAAAGAAATATGACTTTAAAAGGAATTGACTCAGATTTTTTTCTTAAAGCAATATTTAGTTTCATGTCTGTTTTATTTCCATCCCTTCAACAGTCGATATTATTTTGCCTCCTGTTTATGTAAATAGAAAAATTTCTTCTTTTTTTTTATTTCCAAAAGGTTATAATTTAAAATGCAGGCGATTAATTAAGCCATAAGCTCATCGTTAAACAAAGTATTCTTGGGTGTTACTTTTCATAAGCTGGTTTCTTGTATATCTTCACAGAGAAATGTTGCTTAATTAATTAAATCTGATTATTTTCATAGATAATGTGCTGTTTCTGCAGAAAAAAAAAGCTGATAAATCTTAATAAAGGTATTTAATGAATAACTTCGCTGGCTTAGTCATATTAAATATTATTTTTTTTTTATTCATATCTTTACAAGGAGTAATTAATTGAAATATTTAACATAGTTTTCGTTTTTATTCTCATTAGAGAAAAATTGTTATCTTTCATTTTCTAAAGCAAACAAGAGTATTTTTCTTTCTAAAAGAAAATAATTAAAAATTGGTGCTCAATAAATACATTTTATTTAAAAATAATTATAGTTCAATATTTTTGAAATGATTATTTAATTTAAAATGTTAAATTATGCTTAAAAAGAAATTTAAATGCTTTTAGGCTTTTTTTTTAT
Organism: Caerostris extrusa; assembly: GCA_021605095.1. Classification (NCBI taxonomy): domain Eukaryota; kingdom Metazoa; phylum Arthropoda; class Arachnida; order Araneae; family Araneidae; genus Caerostris; species Caerostris extrusa. The sequence continues at coordinate 14,669 of BPLR01018971.1, forward strand.
TTTGGTTCATTGATTGGGTCTAGTGTTATACTTACAAATGCCACGAACAATCCACTGATGGATGGTAACGGGAAGCCTGTCTTTCAAGACTATTTTTAAGGTTACAGACCCTTTTTGGTATTCATAATGGGGGAAATCACGAAACACTCTTAATAAGTAGCCTCACTGTCAATGAGATAAACGTATTAACATATTCCCCACTAAGTCCTCTTGTTTTTTAAAGCAATGACTGCAATGCACGTTGTCTGTAGATTTTCATTAAGCCTCTAGCTGTTCTCGTTATTATCTGCGTTTGTTTAGTGATATGAAGACATCACTTAAAAAAAAAAAAATTGGGGTTATTTGCGTCTGATTGATTGCAATTGTCTACCCCTTTCCCCCCTTTTAAATGTTGCTGATTATACATTGGATGTTCTATTATCTAAATTAAAAATATTTTACTAACAGGAAGCGGTTGTTGTTGTGTCTAATCCTCAGTGTCCTGCAGTGAGGGGGTGGACATCCCATAAGTAATCTACTCATGGATGGAAGGAAGGGGGCAGCTTTTGTTGTAATGGAGCACCCGTAGGTAGATGTCTGATTTGGTTCCGTGTCACTGAGGAATGCAGCAGTGTCTTCTGGGAGGACTTTTAGGTGGGGAACTACCACCGTATCATATGGGAGATAACCCGAAAAACTCCCATCAGGTAGTCCGACTAACGAGGCAAGATGCTGAACATGCATGATGCTTTTTTGAAACAGTGCCTAAAAACAAAGCCGCCAGCGGATTGAATCTCAGCCCTAATGCTCACCAGCGCCGCACGTTGGAACTTAGTCACGAGTCGGGCACAGCAAAAATATATATGCCAATTGTAGTTAATTGTATTTAAATTTTAAAATGGTCTGCGAGTCATCAAAATATTTTAGAGACCGCCACGTAAAAATCTTAAACAAATTTCAGAACCACTGGGTTAGTTTGTAATATTATACAAAATAAAAACATTGTAAGTACTTATGTTTTGCAATAAAAATCATTGTGATGTCTAGATAAAAATCTAGATGTAAAAGATACATTTTTTTCTTATAAAAGTGAACTTTTCAAGCACTTAATTTACTTCAGTCAATTACAGTTCCACTTCAATCAGACGGTATTCCAGACAAGTAGTGCTACTGGGGAATCCACTTTCTCTCATTGCACTTATGTAAATAACTATCAATGAAGCGAAAGTTCATTAGCTCGGAGCTAGTCTTGCCCTGCGGCCTTTCTAAATGCACAGCCCTATCGATTTGCGATAAACCACGAGCACCTATCTATTCACTAAATTTGAACCAGAGGAAAACTTGGGCCAAGTCAATTAAGCACTTCCAGCTAGGAGTATGTGGAAAAATTGCTTTTTGGCAAGCAAGATGGGGTGATAACGTTGTTCTAAGCGGTTCCTAGATGCTCCAATCGATACGGTGACCAACTTCTCATTTGGAAAATGAGCGCCAAGGGCTTAAGTCTCCACTTTATATGTGTGCCCAGTGGATTATCGTCCTCGCCGGGGATTCTATATAGGACTAAGTCCCGAATTTCCTCTGGATGGGCGAATGAGGTGGAAAAACCCTGTTTAATTTTGGGATCAGGTCTTTGCACTTTGCGAACTAATGGGACACGGTTACGATTTGCTAGTTATTGGTTTATTCGTAATTGCCATGTGAAGTATTGGTTACTTTTAAGTTTTATTTTCTTAATTAGTTAGAGTGGTTTTATTTCAGATGGTATATCATAAATTTGTGACAATTTTACACTGTTTTTTTAGTTTATCAATCGATTAATTGGACTTTCCTTATATAGCAACATGCATGAAATGTTTTAAATTATGTAGATAAATAAATAACTTATAAGTATTTGAATTAAAACTATTATTAGTTTTAATGCGAGTATTTTTAAATTATTGCTGTATTTAATTTAATAAAACATTGAAATCTAAATATTAAATCAGTTCAACCTTAATTCTCCTAAATTTAAAAAATATAATAAATTTAAATGTGAATATTTTTTTAATTTAATTAGTTTAAATGTGAATATTTTTATACTAAATTTAATAAAACATTGAAATCTAAATATTAAATCAGTTCAATCTTAATTCTCCTAAAATATCATTAGTTTAAATGTGAATATTTTTTGAATTATCGCTATATTTATTTAATAAAACATTGAAATCTAAATATTAAATCAGTTCAATCTTAATTCTCCTAAAATATTATTAGTTTAAATGTGAATATTTTTTGAATTATTGCTATACTAAATTTAATAAAACATTGAAATCTAAATATTAAATCAGGTCTATCTTTGTCAATATTTATTAAACTCCTTATGAATTTATTTGCAAATATCTACTTTTTAAATAATAAATAAAGGAATTAACCCTTCATATGTATGCTTCCTAAGTAAAAATGTTGGTAAGTTAAAGAAATAACATTTTTACCTTTCATAAAGACTACTTACGTATAATTAAAAAAATTTTATAGAAAGACAAAAATAGAAAAAAAAATCTATTTTGTTACAATTATTATAATTATTGTTACAATTAAAATAAATTACTTAGAATTAATAATAAGTAATGGAATTTTGTAATTATGCGTAAGTAGTCATTTTGGTAACCAAATTCTGCTAAAATCAATTAATCATTTATGAATATATTTTTTTTAATTTGGGGTTATCAAATATCGGGAATGTTAAATACTGGAAAAAAAAATTCAATTTTTTTCTTTATACTATATATTTAGTATAAATACCAACATAAAATTACAAGTAATTATTTGTGTATCTGTTATAAAATTTCCGTTAAAATATGCATGCATAAAATTATGTTTGCAAATTATTAAGGTAGGTGAAAATTAAATTGTTGCTAAATTTATATCAGGTTATACAGAGAGGAATCATATTCTTTAAAAGAATTTCAACAAGCACAGGAGATGCAAATGAAAGCCGATTCCAATTTATATGAATAAACATATTCGCATATAACTGCCACGTTTCTTAATCTTATTCAATTCCTTCTATTAGCTCACACTCTCCCTATATATATCTTGTTCAAATTTTCAATCGTTCATAAAATACTTTTTATTCATCCACTTTTTTGAACTTGTAGTGGATGACATTTGATGTTAATACAGGTTTTTCAATATTAATTCAGTAATTAAATTTAATTACTTAATTTTAGTTTTTTTAGATTTAAGTTGCATATATCTACCAATAGATGGCACCAGATAAACTTAAAAAAATTAATGAAAATTATTTATAAAGGATTTTCTGCAATATAGTGAAAAAAAAAAAAAAAAGGAATTGACTTTAAAAATTTGTTTTTATATTACTTGTTAATAAGTTTGCTGTATAAAATTTCGACATCATGATAATAATATTGATAGATTTTCGTTCATTTTTGGTGAAATGTCGTTGCAAAATAAGAATTAAAAGTTCTGAAATGGTCGAAAATGTTGTTACAAAAAACATTTTACAAATATAGTCTGTTTTTCATTGCTTACACATTCAAAAATGTTAAGTTCAAGTATGTCCCAATTTTTTGTAATTACTTGAATGTATGGGTAGTTTTGTTTTATAATTCCGTTACACCAAGGATAAACTATTCTTGACTGAAATTGAAACAAATAAATAAATAAAAAATAAAAAAAATAAAACTATAACAATTTTGAGCAAAAAATTGCTTGTCAATATTTAATTTCGAATATATCCTCAAATTTTGTTTAATTAAAGTAAAATATACAAATTTTTAAAAAGTCTCTTATCTATTTTGTCATTTTATAATAAATATAATTTTCATGTGTATATTTTTTTCCATTTAATTGTACAACAAAATATTTGAAATAAAAACATTTAAGTATTTTTATCTCAAATTATATTTTTTTTTTATTAATTGTTGAACCGTATTAAATTAATGCAAAAATTCCTCGATTTTATTTATATTCTTTTTGCTTTAAAAATATGTGTATAATGTTATAGAAAGAATAGCTTTATTAATTTTAATTTTAGTGGTTCCAAATAATACGATTATTATAAATTTCATTTTTTGTTTGCTAACAATGATATTTTTTTATTCTGATTTTATAACTGCATCTTCATATTTAATTAAACTTAAAAATGTTAATTCGTTCTAACGCCTTTATATTATTTATTTATTCTTTAATACTTATTTAAAAATTATTCATATTATTTTTCCCCTGCCTTCTCCCTCTTTGCTGCTATATTTTTCAATTTTCTATATATTTTAGAAATTTTATTTTATCTACTTTATAACAATAATTTCTTATTTATTTGCGAACAATTAAATTTTTAAGAATACAGAGACAACGAAAAATTCCGTGGCTTGACAGTAATTAATTTGTGTATTAAGAATTAAGTTTTTATTGAAACTGACTTATAATTATTGAATCTTTGTATGATTAAATAAAATAAAATAAAATAAAATAAACATAATGTTTCAAGAAGGATTTTTTTCAAAATTTTATATAGCATCAGAAAAATTTGAATTAAAATTATAAAAAAAAAAAACGTATGTTTTTCTATTTTTGATTTCTATTTTTTTTTTTAGTCGAATGGGGAATAAAAAAAAATTTTTTAAATTGTGAATGAACCGGTGAATTTACTGTGTGATGAATTGTTCTTAAATATAAAATTATTGCGTGTTCATAAATAAATATTTTAAATACTTGGCTGGGTACATACTATTTTGAAACAAGGCGATTTGAACAATTAAAATTATATTTGACATTATTATGTAACATAAACTAAAACATTAATTTTAATTTGGGATAAATAATAGTTTGTGCTAAAGAAAATGCTTCTATATCTTATTTTTTATTATTTTTACTAATTTAAGAGTTGTTCAATTTTTATCTGCTGAAAATAGAACGTTTTGTTCAACTCCAAATTATATAAATAAATATAAAATACGAAATACTGCAATTATTTGCATTTAATGGGAAAAAATTGTGATTAAACTTACTTCTATGTGATTAAATGTAATAAAGTACGTGACTAAAAATACTTCTTAAAAATTAATACAATTTGATATAATATTTAACATACGGTGTTAATTGTCCAAATCATGAAACTGTTGATCTATTTCATTGTAGAGGACAAAGCCATTATCCATATGTAAATTATATATGCCATAATTTTTAAAAATTCCTTTTGTACAAAGACTTCTGTATTACAGACTTATCAAGAATTATTAAATTTATGTCCATTACTGTTTACTATTCATTATTCGTTATTAATTCATTTTTCAAAAATTTTCCTTACAGAAAGAAGAGGCATTAATGAAATTTGGATCTATGAGCCTACCGATTCCCGTAATTAGGGTAAGTTCATTTGAATTTAACAAGGCTAACATCTTGCATTTTATGTTCTTAGTTATGAATAGTTTCTCTAATTTGTGGGTTTTGTAAGTCCAAATCCGTGAAATCAATATTTGAGTATACGTGAATTGTATTTTTATAAATCATCTTTAATATTATATTTGTCAATCGGCGGAATATAACTATTAAACAATTATCGAATTTTCATCTTTAAAGCTTGTTTTATTTTCTTATTTAACATTATCAATCTATAATAACATTAAAATCATTTCATAAAAACATTTAAATTTCGAGGAAATTGTCACTGTAACTGCAGTCATCAAAGTTTCGATTTTCAAATTATCTGATTCTGTTTATTTTTATAATTATTACTTATTTCTATGCATTCAGGTATTTAATTACTTGAATTTGTTTATTTAAATAATTAAAAACAGTATTTTATTTCCGTAATGTATTTTCTTAGATAAATATTACTTTGTTTAGTCTTTTATGAGTGAAATTTATTGTATATGTTAAAATAATTTTTATTATATTTTTTAAATTTCTTAATCAGTGGTATTTCAAATGTTCAAATTTAACAAACATCATTTATAAATAAAAATTTTTATAAAATATGATTAGTTGATAATAAATATGTGAGGACAAAATATTTTCATCTTAAATCATTTATGGTTATAAATCATACTGTATTGTACTAAAAAAAAAAAATATATATATATTATATTAAATTCTATTAAACATTTGCTTTTTCTTATCACTTTAACATAATTTGTATAGTTTAATGTATTTCATTTTTCTTACTTTTAATATTGTAAATTTTATTTGCTATTTAATAGAATATAACTTTCATTTCCTTTATTATAATTTAAAGGCACTGTTAGTATTCAGTAAAGATGATGCTCAAAGCGATGCCCTCAAATGGGCTGCTGAAAAACTTTCTTGCGAATGTACAATGGCATACACTCTTGATGAAGCGACAGAATCTTATCAAAATTTCCATCCTCACATTGTATTTATCGATTCAAGACAATCTAAAACTTTAGATTACACAGCACTATGCAGGTAATTATGAAAATGAATAAAATATGTAATATTTCTCATTAAGATGATGATTCTAGTTATTGTTATCATTAACCAGGAGTTATTATCATTTATAGTTTAAAAATCATTTTTAGTTATTATTATTCATTTTTTATTAATGTATAATGGTGCTTCCTTATTAAAAAAGCAGTTTTGTTAAAATAACTCTTTATTATTGTTGTATACAATAAACATACATAATTTATTAACTCTTTTATCTGTTTGATTTTTGTCAAAAGCTCTACAATATGTATTACTTAACTTTATTGAGGTAGTCATATACATTTTATAATAAAGATTAATTTTTGTTCAGCATATATAAGATTATTTTTGAAAATAACTGGAAATAAAAATTTATAAATTTATTTTAATTTTTTAATTTTTTAGGTCAATGCACAGTATTCAAGGGAGTCAATACAGCTGTTTTGTTGCTATAGTAAAGAAAAAGGTATTAAAACATATTTTAATTAATAATGACATATTGATTTAGTTTGAAGGGACATCTATAAACTTAAAGGTGTCATTTTTTGGTGAAACTTTAATATAAATATTTCAAAATTTATAGTAACAATTTTACTTTCTTTTTTAGTGCTATAGATAAAGAAGATGGGTCAATTGTCTCATTTCTTAGATCTGGTTTCACAAGGGCATGTATTTTTTTTTTATGTTTATTCCCTGTAAAATATATATTTGCCATTTTTATTGATGTAATAATATTTCAGCAATAGACGGCATCTCTGTTATTCCAAGACACTATTCCTTACCAGACTATGAATATTGGGACTGACGAGTTTAATACATTGCTATTCACAAACTCCAGTCTTTTCTATCCATCTAGTAGAACATAGCTGGCATAATTTGTTCCATTAGGTTTCGGGCATATTGAATTTTTTGCTATCTTCAAATTTGAACGTGTGCACACATCGTGTTTATGAGCTTTGGGGTGGGGTGGGGTAGTTTGACTAAATTCCAGTGGCATGCCTAGACTAATCCAATTTATTATTATTTTATTTGTATATTGTAATTTTTAATTTCATGGAACTCTATTTATTCCAAAATTATTATTATTTGTAAGTAGTAAATGATTGGTAAGACATTCTTAAAAAAAAAAGAATTTGATATGTATACTGTTAAGAAAAATATACTGTATATAAGTAATTGTCTTTCAATCATAATTAAAATAATTGGATTTTTTTATATGCTAAAAGACTGATCAATTAAAAGTTTTTTTTTTCTCCTTTTACAGTGGTTTGTAGAAAGTCATAATCTTGAGTTTTGTCTGAATGAACTTATTCAAATTCATCATACAGATATCTTTACCTGCTAAAGCTAAGGGCAGCACAGGCTCTTTTTTCTGCTTTAGATAGTTGCAGGAAGGCATTATAGTCACAAATTTGATCATAAACATTCAGGTTTGTTCTTCTGATTTTTGTAGTTTTCATGTTTTTATCAAAATAATTGTTCATTTTTATTCCTATAAGATTGAAAAAAAATATTAAAAAAATTGTTTATACCGTTTTTTATAGGCAGAAAAAATATTTCAAAAAAAAATACTTTTTGTGCTTCTCTGTTAAATTTTGCAAAAAGATTACTAACAGATCTCGACAAATGCTTTATTTACTGTTTTAGCATTTATCTAATCAAAACCATTAAACTGTTATTACATCTTTTCACTGCATTATTCATGCCATTTTTTAAATGGTTTGTTGGTTCCCAGTAAGTTTAGAAGAATGTTGTGTTGATAGGGTTGATTAATCCATTATTCAAATGAATTTTCCATGATTTTTCACACAAATATATTCATTTCTCCGTGATGGGGAAAAAAATCATTGATATAACTTAGACTTTTTCATCAAATTTGTTTCTGTTTTCTTTAAAATATTATGTATTTAATTATGTACATTCAAATATTTTAGACAATAAAAATTTCATTGTAAATATTAATAGAGTTATAAACATGGTCCAAATTTATTTTAATTTTTATTATATAGTATGCCAACAAAGCCTCTGAAAAGTTATTGGGTTACACTGTTGAAGACTTGTGTGGAAAAATGCCCAAACTTTATGCAGAGCTGAATCTGTGAAAGCGGATATTGCTGAAAGCATTAACATGCAAGTCAAAAAGGAAAGGTAAAATTATGTTTTTGCAAAAATGTTTACTTCAACGTGACAGAACAATTTTTAACAATTGACAGAAACCTTTATAGAATTTGTCACTATTTTCATTATGTACATGTTATTATGAATAGTAACAACAAAAATTAGAATAACATTTAAAGTTATTTAAGAGAACAAAAGCTCATAAAGGATCTTGCTGTATTTTCTTTAAAATTCATACTAATCATGTAAAGAATAGAATAAATAATTTCAAAAGGCAAAGGCATTCTACTTAATTTGAATTACTTAAATACACTCCTTTATAGATACATTTTCAGGACAATTCTTTTTTGTTATTAGTATATTAAACTGTGTAATATCTGGGTGTTGAATATTGAAAATATTATTAATTTGAAAATAGATTTTATTCAATATTTAAATTCAAAATTCATTTTTATTTTTAAAATTTAATAAATTTTTAACTTCATAATTTTAAATTTAATTGTTTTTTTAAATATTTTTGTATATATGATTTTGTGTTTTTGAGATATATTTAGATCTTAGTAAACTTTTTAAAAGACAGATCTAAGTGAATCATTTAAATATTTTTAGATTGTGATTATTAATTGATTTTATAAAATAGTCATATTGCTTTTATCATGTATTGAAAAAAAAATTAGAGGAAATGAACACAATTTATATTTATTTTAACAGTATTGCATTTTTATATTTTTATTTTATGAATTTCAGGATTGGGAAGGAACATTGTTTCATAAACGTAAAGTCAGGCTAAAATTTAC
>BPLR01018972.1:0-120715 GCA_021605095.1 Caerostris extrusa
TAGAGGAATAATATTTTTCGTATATTGTGCATGTTAATGCTTTTTATACGTAAAATTATTTTAACAAACGAAATATAAAATAATTTTTCTGAGAATAGTATTGCATTTTTATAATTTTATATAAATTTATAGAGAATTTAAAATATCTTTCCTGTATAAATTTTATTCTTCAAATTTATTAATTATATTATACTGAAGTATTTGCTTTATACATTAGGAAAAAATTATGATTAATTTATGAGTAAAATGTACAAAAAAAAAACTTTTATGAAAATAATTATTTTAGAATAATTTTTTAAACTCGAGAGTGCATTTTATTTTATTAAATTAGAATGTGCAATTCTTCAAATAAAATGGTATAAAGGTGTAATTAGGTCTTTTAATAAGGTAAAGGTCTTAAATTAGGTCTTTTTAAGTAATAAATGTGTGTTTAGGTCTTTCTATAGTGTTGTAAATTTTTTTTAAAAATTCATCATTAATGAGTTCGAATGACTTTATAGTTTTTGTTGTTCTTCGAGTGAAATTCTTGAGAAAAGGATATTTTTGGTTTATTATCCGAAAAGTTCCTTTTCCAAAATTTTCAAGGATAATTTGTTCATTCTAAATTAAATACGGATTGCCGTTGCTGGGAAAGTCTCCTTTTTAATTGCTTCGAAGCACTTAATAAAAATCGATTCAATAAAGAGAATATTCATGCAAAATTTCGAAAACTATTATTTAAATTTTTTTTATACATTATTGTCAATTCCATTTAGGTATTGCTAAATATGAATTTCAGGTCAACAATTTTTATACTTTATTTTGTTCATTATTAAAGATGTACCATTTTTAAAATTAATATAATAAAAATTGTAAAAAATAATTCATTAATTCTTCTAATTTGTCAGTATTATTCAGCTCGTCTTTAATATTACATTACTTGTAATTTAGTCTTCTGCATTGCTGTAATTTATTGTATAATAGAGATGTCACTGTTACTATATAATGGGTTTGTTTCAGGGATTTTTAAGTAGGCCTGCGAATTAAATGAGTGAGAGAAACGTATTTTTATACTAAAAATCTCCAATAGAATATCCTTATATTCATAATTGAGTGATGGAATTGCATTACTTAAAATTTAAATCATTTTCAGATGATAAATATAAATCAATAATCAAATGATAAATATCGAAATATAACTGTTGTTATTATATCTTTTAGAATTTGAAATGTTTGGAATTTTTCTAATACTTAATATATGACAAGAATGTCTATATGCATAAATTATCCATATATTTACTTCCATATATTATTCATTTACAAAAATTATTTTCTCGTCATTTTTTTTTTCGTATCCTAAGAAAGACACTTTTTCTACATTATTTCAGAATTTTCATCCAATATAAACAACTGAACTGCATCCCTATTGCCAGGAAAATTTAACATAAAAATATTTTCACATATAAACCACAAATCTATCATCATTTCTTAAAATTTTCATAATCACTTTTTAAAATTTTTGTTCAATTACCGAAAATTATTATTAGATTTTTAATAAATGAGTTAGTTAAGATACATAAGGTAGTTAAGATTTTCGAACAAAATATTGATTTTATAATTTTTATAATTTTGAAAAGCCTGTGTTTAAAAGCTTTCTAAATATCTTCATAGTTTGTTATCTTTTTCAGAACTATTGTTCTGTTAGTTTAAACTTCTTTTAGAGCGGATTTTTGAACCGGTAGTAAGATTTGCGTAACCAGAAATGATAGATAGTTTCAATATATTTACCTACAATATTTCCTCAATAATGACTGTAAAACTCATTCTATTATAAGTAAAAAAACAACTATTCATTAAATGTTGAATTGTTTTTTACAACATCACATTTTTGCAATTTTATCCATATATTGAATAAATTATATAAAAAAAGTTGATATTTTATGTGATATTCAAAAGTTTTAAGTATATTTAATCAAAACACTTTTAAAAGGCTAAATATTTTAAACTCCAGAAGATTTCATAATAAAAACTTTTTGCCAATAGTAGGAGTTGTAGAAAAAAATGCCGAACAAATTTTAACTTTTTCTCCAAAACTAAGCTCAAAAAATTTTCAGAGCTTTAAGGAAAAAATAACACTAAATTTTTTAATAAAAAGAATATGAATTTCATAAATCAGTAGCATTTTAATATATTTACAGCATTTTTAAAAGTAATATCTCTATTTAAAAGTTGTTTTTAGCTTTTCTCAGAATGAATTTCTATGCTTTTTGTTTTAGAGTGAAACACCATAACAAAAATAATTTTGAACCAAATGTTACAAAACTTGGTATAATTATTTTCAAAAATGTCTACAGGGAATAGACCTGGAAATGATTCTAGCTACGTAAATACTTTTTTATTTTAATTGTTAAACTTGGAACTACATGCAAATTTTGGAAAGAACTTTGTATCGACGACATTTAAATCAATACAAAATATTAAATAATAAAGATATAAATTGACCATAATTCTATTCCCTGTAGAATATTAGCACAAAATATAAAATTCTAAACTTAAAAAAAATTGATTTGAGTTTGAATTATCACGTTTTGTAACAGTGTCAATTTTTACCCTTATTTTAGCCTATAAAAATTAAAAAAATAATAATGAATTTCTTTTATGTGTAACCATAGGTTCTTTGGTGTATTCAATCTAAAAATGTGTAAAAGATAAAGTATTTCAAAACATTTCTCCGAAACATAATATGCAAATTTTTTAAATCTGTGCAACAGATAAGAACAATCATTTTATGCCAGCCACATCATTTACTTAAGCAACCCTTATGCTAATTAATTTTAGAAGATTTTAATTAATTACTACCCTGAGCTTCAAAATATTTAGTAAGTAAAATTTCAAGCAAGAGAGGGGAAAACCAATATCTGACAATTATAAATATTTTTTATACTTCTCATACTTCAATAATCCAACCTTCTTAAATAAGAGTATTATGTTTAGGATTATGCCTTTTTATGTAAATTATTTCAGAGAGGCTTAAATTCACTGAAATGTTTTCGACGCTCATTTTTTTCTCTCGTATCTCATTAGCCTTTTGACCTCATTAGTATTTTAGATTTTGCATCCACTTTGTCGGTGGTTCTCAAACAGTTTTATTACGCTTCTCGGTTAACTTATTTTCATCATTAAATATCTTTAAAGATTAGTTTACGTTATTTTATATCCTTTACTAATATGTCATTTAAGGTATATTATATCAGTTTTATTTTATTTATCTTAATCTATTATTAATATAACTCATTTTAAGTCCTCGTCAATGTTTTATTTAACTTTACCTTTTTTTAAAAATATTCATTAAGTTTGCAGAATTTGTGAGCTGTTGCTCTGAAAATATTCAAAAAAAAAAAATAAATAAATAAATTATTTAATTGAAATTCTTGAAATCTTTGCTTTTATTTTCAATTCTTTACAAAATGCGGAAAACATATTCAACTTTTTGTTTTGCCTTCTACTTTTGTTCCGACCATGCCTTCTCTACACAAACCGAAACGCAACGCCTTAATTTGTTACCAGTATCATTCGCAAGGAATTAATGGACTCTTTACAAAGCCTTTCAACAGAATTCATGTATATTGACTAGTTAGTGGCAAATGGGGATAATCTTTTTGTACGGTGTTGAGGGTTATATGGCAGAGACGAAAGCAAAAAGACAGGTCGCGCACTTTAAAGGTCGACGGGTAGATTTTGTGCTATGAGACGGGCTTTTTTCTTTTATCATTTTTCACTCACCAGCTGGCAAATTATTGAATACCTAATTCGAAAATAAATGCGTGGCGAGGGGAGTTAATGGAATTAAACCACCAATATAAGTGCATAAATTGAAGAATCTCGGCAGTGATTCGCTAATTGTTCTCCATCGACTTAAAAGATTTTGCGCTTGATATAACACAGACCAAAATTATTTTATGAAAATTCCGATTTTGCGGGCACTTAGGTGAGAAGTCTTGATGTTTTAATTAAATCCTGAGATATTAAAAATTCACTTATTTAAACTAAAATTGATAAGAAAGGTTTACGTGTTCGAATGAAACGATACACTTTAAGAATCGTTAAGAATATTTATATATTACCTTCACAAAGAATTTAACGTTAGGCACGGTAGTAAATGAGAAATTTACATTTTTCTAGTCAAACATTTTACAGAGAATTTATTTCTGTAAAACATACTCCTGATTTTGTTTTTCACTATCAATTTATGCTAAAAATAAACATTATATATAGCTATAAATAATTAGATGAATATTTTACACTCTAAAAGATGGGTTTTTACACACTTAAAAATATCTTATATATCTTTTGCACAAATTTAATATGTTTCTTCGAATTACAAAAAAGTTTTTATGGCTGTATATTTTTTCCCAATTGCTTTTACTAGAAATGTTTGAAGTGTCAGAAAATAATGCTATGAGTTTGTAGTGTTTCAATAATAAATATTTACCATTCATTTCTTTTTTTTTTTTTTTTTTTTTTTTTTTTACTATTCAGTTCGGTTGTGTTTTTATTCAAGTGAAGTTGGGATCCTTTGTGTATTTCTCCATCAAAGCATAGAGAATAATGATTAAATACAAGATAATATAAGAATTCAAACAAAGAGTGGCACAAAAATTTTGCATTTTTTAAAAATAAATCTTTAATTAAGCCTCTCATTTAACAAATAAAATTTGGTAGGAGCCTTTAAGTCATAAAATGGGTTCTCCTCGAAGAGTTTTTAAATAATTTTGATATTTAGGACATTTAAATTTTTAATAGATTATTTCTGTACAATTGCAAAAATGTTTTTTTAATGGAAATTTTACCAAATTATAGTATCTCCGAAAGTTCTCGTGGGATTTTGTTGTTTGGTGATTGCACGAGGATTAATTTCCTTTGCATGCCCTCCACTTATTTACATGCAGCAATTTTATATGTTTGCGAGCAGCAAAATGCTTAATGCTCCATTTTCGGTTAGAAAACAGTAACATTTCTGAATTATAGGTCAATATTCGAAACAAAATTTTAAGTTTAAATTGATTTTCAGAATTTCAAAATATACATATACATATATATATATTTAATAAGTTCACTGAAGATTTCAGAAGATATTTCTAAGTACTAGAAAAATATATTTTTATGTACTATGAATTTTAACCAGAGAAAATCTCCGAGAAAATTTATTTTTTATCGAAATAATTTAATTAGAATAATAACACTACTAATAGATGAATCCATTATTGAGTGTAAGTTAGTATAATTTTTATTTAAAAGCATACCGAAAAAGATTAACGTTTATAATCTTTCATGTTCCCACCATAGCATCAGTTTCTAAATTCACATAACATAGTATGCCAGAACATTCAGGTCTATGCTGAGTAGGAAATGTTCTATCAGAAAATAAGTTTATAGATTTTATACAGGTAACACACGAATATTCAACAAATATTATATTCAGTTCTTAAAAATTTACGCTAATGAATAAATCGATAAATTGCAATTAAACAGCTCTCAATATTTAAGTCCATCGACATTATTTAAGTAATAATATTATTGCGCTCTATTAAATTTATAAAAAATTGTAACATTAGATTAGTGTTATTTCCTCATTTTCCGGTCATTTGCTGAGAACAAAAAAAAAACCTTGAGGAAACATTAATTCTCACTTGGAGAAAACAAAACTTTGAATTTAATACGCACTTTTGTTTATTTCATTGTATTTGTATTTGTTCCCGAATAATATTTTCTTTCCTAATTTTTCTCTCCATTTCATTAATTGTATAATTATAACATGTTCTTCTGTATTTTTAAGTTATTATATAAATTACTGTGATAAATGTGGAAAATTTGTATTCTTCAGACCATCACCGCGATTAAATTAAGAATTCTTCAAAAATGTAAATAATTCAAAACAATGTAGAGAATACCTTACAGTTAAGTCATTATTTTTGTCTGATGGACTTACGTTTTTTTTTGCTCTTAGAAATATATTTAAGCTATTCCACCATCACCAATTTAAAAATATGCACTAGATTATGAAATATAGCTTTTCGAATATATTTTTTTTTTAATTTACAGTTTTAAATTTCATAATTTAATTCACATTTAAAAAAATTTTGTATAAATTTTGCAGTATTTAATTTTAATATATATATATATATATATATATTCCATTTGTATTTAAGAATTATTTAGACTTTCAAATAATTTGCGCCATGCCTATTAATTACATTGGTTTTATGTGTATAATGAGAACAATATAAGTTACTTATCAAATCTGCTTTGTATAACTGTACCATATTCGATTATAAAATACAACAATGCGAGTATATTTCCCTCTTTTCTCAGTGAAGAGGAAGGATTTCCAACTATTATTCGGTGAAGCTTCTATAATTAACGCAATCACGAGTGAAATAAACAGCAACTTGTGTAACATCATTTACATCCGTGCTGTCATCAGTTTTAATTGAAAAAGTTTTTTTTTTTTATATTCGTTTTCTTATTTTTTATTTTTTATTTTTGGTAGATATTTTAGTTCTGAACTGATGTCGTCTGCCATTTCAATAATTCCATCAGCCCCAATATTTATTGATTATGAGATGTCTCAAAATGGCTGAATCGTTTTCTGTAGAGACGAATTCGGTAGCGGTTAGCACATTCTATGATTAAATAACCATAGGGAAATAACGTGGGAATATTTCTCTAATAAACAGCTTAATTCGTAACTATCTCTTAATACTGAATCATTACTTTTCATAAATTTTGTAAGCCTTTTGCTGCTAGCTACTAAGTGAATTCTTCATTTTTTTAAATTTTTGCTTCAAAGCCCAAGAATAGAATTGTTTTTTGTAATTGCATGATATAATGTGGCTTAATTCTGCATTTTTAGCAACAATAATCCATTCTTTGTAAAATAATCTTATTGCTCCTTTTCACACAAAAATAGTTCGACTCCTTGAAAATTTCTCCTCTCGTCATCAATCTTTCGTTTTTGATTTGCATTGGAAGTAGCATTTTCTGTAATAAAAACAGCGCTTTAGATTTAATTTTTTTAAATTCAAAAAATTTCGACAACGTTTGCTTGATTTTCGAACTTTTTTTTTTAAAGTTAGAAAAAAGCAACACAAAAATCTTTTGACACACCAAAGGGGACAAAGAAAGCTAGGGTCCCTGTTTTTTGTTGAAATTCTAAGAAAATATCTAAAACCCTGCATTTTGACTGAAAAAGCAAACACAGATAAGAGAATCACATTATTAGATAAGAGAGTTAATAAAATTCAGAAAATCAAGAAACCGAAGAATCAGGATGTTCCAAATATTAATATTGCTCAAATCGATTCTGCAATGTATACAGAAAGAGGTTAAGTTAAATAATAGAAACTTGTTAAAACAGGTAGTTCCGTAATTCTATTAAGTGAAGATGTGTGTAGTGAGATGCCGAATGTTTATATTAAAGGAGTAGTTTTGGAAGGGATCGGAAATTCGTGGATTCCCACTAAGGGTTCTGTACAACAAGAAGTTACTATAGAGGAAAATAATTTCAATTTGATAGGGCATCTAGTGCCAACCTCAGAGTTACAAATTTCAGGCAGTTATAGGAGCTGATATTTTAGGTCAGGCTTCAATGAATTTCTTGAATAATAATGTAGAATTCTGTAAATGCGAAACAAAGACATTCAAAACAGGCATTCAAATTAAACTTCAGCATTGAGGTTAAATTGAATAAAATGACATATTTGTAAAAATAAACCTACAGATCCTATTTCTTTGCATAAATCGGATGAAACTGAAACCATTGACATATCTAGAAGAATTTGTCGAAAGACGGCAAAGTGTATCTTACGCATGTTTGAATGTTACCTAGAGAAGACGTTCAACCTGGAAGTTTTGAATAGTGTTGTTATCGAACATTTAGAATACTCTATAGTGCTGTTCTTCATCGACGTACTGGGAAATATGCTGCCTATAATGTTGTGAAGATAGGTGATGGTCGAAAAGACCAGCGGTGTGATTGACTGGATCATTCATTACATTAATCATTCATTAAATTAATTAAATATGTTAAGATTACATAAATAAACAAAATCGCGGAATAAGTGTATGAAAAACAAGCGCGGAATAAGTGTATGAAAAAATGAAATAAATGTACACTTATTCCGCGCTTGTTTTGCTGGCATATTCTGTTTGCTGCATAAATTTTCCGCAAATATTCTATTTACGTCTAATGCAATTACCCTTACCTTATTTTTCTACAATAGCCAATTTGGCAAGATTTGCGTAGTTTCGAACTGCTAACGGATGGAAGAAGTATTCCTTGATTCTTTTGCCTTGTTTTCACCTTTTAATGGAGATTTGTCTCAATACTTTCAATACAGAAAGGCTGCAACTTTCAATATAATAATCTTTCTAATTTAAAATATAAGTAATATTTTTCAATAATTAAATAACCTTTTAAGATAACATTATAGTAATAAATGAATAAAAAGCATCACGTTCAAGTAGAAGAATTGTATAACTATTGAAATGATCTTACAAAACACAAATATATAAAATCATATATGAGTGCCTCAAAACCTTGAAATTTCAAACATTTCAATTTCTTTGAAATATATATATATATTATGTGTTTTGTGGTAGTTTATTTCAAATATTTTAATACCAAATTTAAATATTTAAATCCTAATATTTTAATACCAAATGTTACATTGAATTTCTAGCACAAATAACATATTAAAAAGAAACCTGAGATAAAGTTTGGAAAAAACAAGAATTGTAATGATCACTACTTTTAGCTTTCATATAGCATTTCTTTTTTTATTTTAAATTCAGTACAAAGCAATATTCCCAAAAATTGCTTTAAACAATGTTTTGCAGAAATACATTTTTGCCTTTAGTTTACAAAAACATATATGTATTCAAAAAAATTCCCTTTTGTTTCTATTGGTGCATTTTAACACATTTGTAACTGTTTCATATGATATGGAAAATAATAAGCTTCATATCCGTGTAATATTTGATGAAACCTGGACGAAGGAATGTTCCAGGGATTCACGGGACGAAGAACACTGAGTGACATTTTCGTTAGTTTTTCGTAAATAGAATTTTAAGCGTAGACAGGAAAATATATGCCTGTTTTATCATCAATTTTGATTAACGTAAAATCTTTACAAACATTAAATTTTTAAAATTTCTATTTAATAGGAGTAGCGCCTTCATTCGAAAGTTAAATTCTGCTGAGAAAGTCTTTCGGTTAAAGTTATAAAATTTGAATTTTAAAAAATTTTTTAAAATAAATCTTTTTAGGATATCTATTTCAACGAAATTTCAATGAAGAAATTAAATTATATTAGAAAATAGTCCCGGCCTAGACGCGAGAACTTTTAGTTTTAGCCGGGTTTCCCCGATTAGGTAATCCAACAAATCCGTTCTGTTTGATGTATCAAATAATAAAAAAAAAAATGTAGACCTGCAAGGAAACGTCCAATCAATTGTATGAAAGGAAAATCACTGTCTTCAAATTGATTCGACAGCTATAGCAGACTGACTCTTTATGTCCACAAACCAATACATAATGCATTGTCTTGTCACCATCATCATTGTTCCACTAGCTGTAAGCAATTCCACGCTTCAGAAATTCGTGGCTACCTGATGGCCACTAAGCACTTTGGTCTTGGATACCACAGTCTTCAGTTTCAAATCGTGGCTGCGGCATGGATATTTGTGAGGGGTTCAGAATCCAAGTTTATCTGTAGGTCTCTGTCTAATTAATCCAGAGTATGCGCAAAATGATCGTAGAGCGACAAACAAAATCCATGAGAAAATCGTGTAAGTCCATTAAATGAGAGCTAAAAGAGGGATAATTTTTGAAAGTTGCTGAGGAGGTGAGCACACAAATGAAGTTGGGGAAAGACAAAGGGCTTTTGTGCGGTGATGGGTATGTGCACATGTGTGGGTGGTAGGGGTGAAGCGACTTCCATCGCCTTCTGTCAACTGATTAAAATCTATTGCGGAAAAAAAAAAGAAGTCCACTAATGAAATTCCAGATTTGATGAAAGTGCTAGAGGATTGGAGTGTTTGCAGATGATCCCGTGCATGTTCTTTCTTCATCAAGGTTGTGCGTTTGGTTGAACACTACGTTAAATTTCCTATTTTTGACGCACGGCCTATATAGATCGACCCCATAACCAACCATGACAACAAATAGGACGGACGGTTCCTTTGATGATTTTAATTCAAGAATTCAAAAGTTCTAATCCATCTCATAATAAGCATCCAGCTCTGCTTTAAAAACGAAAAACCGCTTTTTCTCACAAACTGACGAATATTTGCTTAAACAAATGCATTTCCCTATACATTTTTCGACTACACCATGATGTTATTTATTATTTAGGTGCGTCATTTTTTGTTGATTAGATGGTGTTCAAATCCTAATATATATAACATTACTTTATAATTTTATATGACAGCTATTTTTAATTCCCTTACTTCTAATATGTATTAACGATTTGGAAAAAGTGAGGCGTCAAATCTCCATCCCATGGCAGCTTCTTGAATCAAAGATGGATAAATACTCATTTTATGTAAATAACATAATTAATCGATAAAAAATAAATTTTTATGGTTCTCGTAAGTCATATTGTATCTCATGGACTTGGTCTAAAAAAAAAATTTATTAAATTTTATCTTCCTAATGCACACCACTCCCAGTGGATATGTATATTCACTCATTGGCATGATCGTCGTGCAACCCCAGAAAACCCCTTTCTGAACACCCCTTTCATTGCGTCGACTCTGAAACCTTATTCGCTTCCTGGACAAAATAATGTCGAGATTGTAGTTTACATACATGATTTTCATTCAATTTTCATGCCCTTGTATCTCTAACAAAAACTGTAGTAAAAAAGGGCACAATACCTCTTTTCCAATGGCTGAGGGCAGGAGATTACATCAGTCATTAAGCATCGCTAAGTGGGTATTCTCAGCAGGCTTGTCCTCTAGGGACGGACCAGCTAATAATACTAATATTACAAATTTCTTTTTTATTAAAAAGTTCCTTGAACCAATAATTTCAATATCATAATATTATTTCAAATTGGTTGGATTTGATCACCTACTTGATCACTAAATTTAGAAAGTTTTTATTTAGTAAATTTTATTAAAAATATAAATTTATTCAATTACATAGTCATTTGTTTTCAATTACGAAATTAATTTGTGAAAATGTATTAAATGCTTTGTATATTACCAAGGTTTGTCGTGATTGACTATAGGAATTTTAAAAAGGGCTAAAACATAACATTGTAGAAAGGAGTTGTTTTGTATACGTCGAATTGATAAATATGTTTTGTGTTTTTGTAAAAACCAAGCAAAAAAAAAACTATACAATGTATGCAAATCAAACATTCTTATTAGGATCTGCTAAAATATTTAGGTCAGCACAGATCCATGCAATAAAAAATTGCTTCATTAACAACATGTACTTTTTTAAAATCTAGTTTCCACCTCGTCAGTAAGCTAACTTTCTCAGCTAGTAGTCAGTAAGCTAACTAGCAGATAACCATGAAATTGCAGAAAAGGAGGCCTGGAGATCAGTACAATGACCACGCAAGTCAGTAGAAACGTCATGCGTATGCAATTATCAGAAACGAAACGTCGGATGTGACGTGAGCGTACTCAAAAACGCGCGATGTCGGCGCGCGCAGCAACAGTAGAATAAAAGGAAGGACGGAGACGCAATTCAGCATATTCGCTTCCAGTGCCAGGGAGTCAGTTGTGAAATATGGCTAGAAGAAATCACACGTGGAAGAATGATCGGAAAGCTGGAGAAGGGGCGTACTGTCACCAGTGTAGCTGCAGAGTTCGGAATCAACAAAAGTGTCGTCTCGCGCTCTTGAAAGCGTTCCAAAAACACAGGTACAGCTGTTAAAAAGGTTGGTGGTGGTCGCCCAAGGAACTGCAGGGGATGACAGATATATCGTCCTGTAGGCGAAAGGAGGCCGACAGCAGTCAGCAAGCGCCATTGCTCAGCAACTCTGTACAGCAACAGGGCGACAAGTGTCGCGGTTTACTGTGGCCAGACGCCTTCACAAAGTGGGCCTATTCGCCCGCCGTCCTGAACGCTGCCTCCCTTTGAAAGTTGGCCACCGACGCCACCGTTACAGTGGTGCAGAGAGCACAAAAACTGGACAACTGATCAATGGAGTCATTTCCTCTTTACGGTCCTGTACCAGAAGCGATTTCGACGCGCTTTGATTTGGTGAGAGGTCGGGACCCGGTTTTATCCCAATAACCTGAAGGAAAGACACCGTTATGGTGGTTCTGGAGTTCTTGTCTAGGGAGGCATTTTGCTGAACGGGCGAACTGAGCTCCACGTTTTCTTCAGAGGGTTCGTAACCAGGGATCTCTATTGTGAGGAGGTACTCTTTCCCCATGTGAGTCTGTTCCGAGGTGCCATTGGTCCTGACTTCATTTTTATGGATGACAATGCACGACTACATTGGACTCTTGCTGTTGAGGAGCTACTGGAAAATGAAGATATCACTCGAATGGATTGGCCAGCGTACTCCCCAGATTTAAATCTCATCAAACATGTGTAGGATGATTTGGGAGACGCATTGCAGCACGCTTACATCCTCCGGAGAACACCCAACAACTCAAACAAATGCTGATTGTGGAATGGGCACTCCTACCGCAAGAAATGTTGCACCAGCTGGTTATGAGTATGCGGAGACGGTGCGAAGCAACCATTGCGAGGAGGGCATATCCCATATTAAGGAACATCTGCTTGTTGTTCTTCCTCTTGGATAGACAATCATAAATCACGGTACTATGTGTTCAATAAAGCTTGTTTTTGTTTGATTCCGTACCGTATTCATTGTATTCCTTTTTTTCAGCGCCGATGCTTTCGTCATCCTTTACGTACATAATACTCTCCCTCATTTCTGAATGTCATGTCTCTCAAATGATTTCTCATGGAGTTATGGCAAACCCCACCTGTTGCTTAAGTTTTGCACACCAGTGTACTAATGAGAATGTTAAAGATTAACATTCTCAGCCATAATTCTCTTTTAGTAAGAAAAGCTTCCAGATACACATTTTTTCCAATTCTACTTGAATCCTCCTAGCGACTGAATCCACCATCCAATAAACAGCAAATTTTGCAGAATAGACATTGTTCAAATGTGACCCCTTCTAAGAACAGTTTACATAAAAATATTAGTTAATCTCACGATCTGTCCTTCTGTTCTTATTATCGCGAATTTCACAACACAATTTGAAATTTGATCCCTTTTCCTGCTTGTTGCTCCCCTGTGGGCCTGACATCAAAGTCCCGGCATCGAATTTCGCTTTAATTTCGATTTTTCCTCCATAAGCTCCACTGAGCTGTTCCAGCGTAAGCTCTGACAGAGAGTATAATCTCCATAGCGGAAAGTGCTGCATTACTAATCCTTTCCACAATTAAAAACCTCATTAATTGCCTCTCTCACATTTTTTAAAACTTTGAGTTACATTTGTATCAATTACTATGTCTGTTCTTGTGCACCAATTTATAAAGCAAAACATTTCGAGTTGATATCAACTTCTGCAATAGAAAATTTCATCTATCCAATAATATATCAAAAATATTACATTAATCATAAATAGAATATGTTTTTATTTATGCGTATATCAAAAATTAAACATTTAAATAATTCTAATTTAATTCCAAATAAGAATGATTTTTTTTGAATTCTTCAAGTAGCTTTCATTAAAACATCAGCTATCTATTTTTTTTCTTATATATTAAAATATATAATAACGATTATGTATCAAAACATTTCACAGCAGTGTCAGTAAGCCTCAATACTCTTCGTGCTTTCATGAACTGTGTTTAGTTTTTTTTCTTATAATTTTGAAAGTGATAATCTACCCATAAATGAATGCAATTTATTTATTTAAATCATCGACAAAACATTTAAGACTTCAACAACTCTTTTCCAAAATCAAATAAAAATCCTAATGAAGAGAAAAGTTACGTTTATAACAATATAACAATTGTTTTTTTAATATTTTTAAAGTAATTTAATTTACATACTGATTCTGTATCTTCAAATATACAACAATTAAAAACATTCATTATAATTCCATGGAATTCTATGTAATTTGTTTTAAATCACATTTTACTGACCATTAACTTACTTTTCTTACAATATATATTTTAATTAACAATGTAAAATGCCATAGTACCTTAAGAGGTACATGTTTAATTATCTAACTTTCCAAAAATTCTAACTTTTTTAACTCCAAACTTTCCAGCTTTAGGATCATACTGTTTATTCCAGTAAGTACCAAGGGCCAAAACAGTTTTAATTTTTCTGCCATTGCCTAGAATTTCTAGACTAGTTAACCGATCTAACAGAAGTTAACCGATTAGCATCTTAAACCTCTTTTTAATAATTAGTACAAGTGAAATTGATCCACAACTACAAACTATTGCCAGTGAAAAATCATAATTACATCAATCTCATTAGTATTTTTTACAAGTGGATACCCCGCGGTTTCATTCGCGTTCATTTAGCTTTTCCGTTCCTGAGGGATTTTCAGAATAAAAATCATATGCTTGATTCAGGATATATACATTCCAAACATCGACATACATACATATGCGACAATCTTTACCCCAACATAACTACCGAGGGATGTTCATTAGTTTTTAATGTTAGTGGAATTCATTTCAATTATTTGTTAGTTGTTATGCTTAAGTTTAATTTTCTGCTTATTATGCTTATCATTAAGCTATACCTAGCAAGTAAATAAAACCGAGTTATTATCATTCTGTGTTTTTTTTATCCAATTTTTTACAGCAACAATAAGCTATTCGCTGTCGCAGGCCGGATTGATGACACTGGCGGGCCGTAGTTTGGAGACCCCAGATCTAAAACATCGAATTTCATACAAAAATAACCTAGCAAAATGATAGCCTATTAAATGATGTATTAACATCTCCATATTAAAGTTAATATATTTTATTTTGTTTTCTTTCCTTTCAGTTATTTTATATAAACGTATATAAAATATATATTATATATAAAATATACATTATAATAATAATATATATATATATATATATATATTAAAAAATATATATTAATTGAATACATTTTCATTTATTGCAATAAAATATAGTAATTTATCTTTGAAATATTAAAAAATAACTTAAAGATAAAATAATCGATTGAAATCTATCAATAAAAATGTTTGTGCTTCCAATTTTGAACAATACATATTAAATTTTTTTATGTCTGCTTTTATCATAATTTCATTTGCTCTTACAATTTGTAGCTGTCTGAGAGCCAATTGGCTAGCGCTCTGGCCTTTAGTCCTTCAGGTTAGAATCGCGGCTGTGGCTTGGATGTTTCTTAGTGGTTCGGAATTCACGTTTAACTGTAGGTGCAAAAAATATGATTCCAAAACTTACAATTCAATGATTCCAAAACTTACAATTCAATGATTCCAAAATTTACAATTCAATGATTCCAAAACTTAAATTACAATTCCAAAACTTACATTATATGAAGCCAAAACTTACAATTCGTTTTCTGTTCGAGATAAGTTAAAATATGTAAATCCAAAATAATGAAAATAAACAATTAATTTTCAAACAACAAAATTAATTTTCTTTTAAAAATGATGAATTAAATCACCCAATCAAATGCTAAAATCAATTGTTGTTGTCATGAGATCATAAAATATGTTAAAATGTTCAAAATGAACTCATTATCTTATTAAAAGACATCAGTTTTTAATTATAATATATTTTACTAAGAAAGTTTATATTTCATCTTCAATTGGCATTTATTATTTAGTTAATACACTATTTATTTAATTGAACAAAAATGATTTTAAAGTAAATCCTGTGTTTTAATAATTTTATTTTTATTTTATTGTTACATTTAAATTTATTTAATGTTTTGTACTGTAACTGTCCCATTTTATAAAAACGTCGATTGTTAAAACTTTATATATTTATATAACATTCTCTTATAAAGATAGAGAGGACTAGTGTTGGTCGTATGAAATGCTCAAAAAATTTGTTTACAGTGATGAAAGATAATCTAAATAATCAAGTGAATGCAATTAAGTTCGGAGCACGGAATTTAATGAAGGCTTTTTATTCTACTTCCAAACTGAATTGGTTCAGCCTGTATTTTATGTTCGTTACCAGAGAAATAAAGAATCCCGGCGAATTTTGTTCGACTAGACTAAACAATTATAAGGGTTTATTTAATCAGAAAATTGATATGTAATTGAAGGCTAGCATACAGGAATCTTAAAGAAGCATCAGTGGGGAAATGCTACAGCACTGCAAACACTAGGGCTGAGTAATTGAAAACAGTTCTATCTTTCTCAGGCGCTCGGTGCAATATGTTTCGGGTTCAGTACCTGCGGCATCATGGATGTTTGGAGTGGTTCGGAATCCACTTTAAACCGTGAATAGAAGGTCTGACGATGTCATATGATATCACCTTTTCACCACTGAAGAAGAAGAGTTATACCTTCACAACAAAGTATTGTTCTCTGGTGATGCACCAACTTACTGCAAAAAAGAACTAAATGCATGCAGCTGCCCCAAATAAGAAATACTTAAACATTGAAAAGATGTGCGGAGAAAAGTTTTTCGTCTGTTCTTTCTACAAGCTATTACAAACATTCACCTACAATTTCATTTTATCATAGTTCGATAGTTATTTAAGTGAAAGGGGACCAACTGTATCAATTTAAGGTAAACATTTTATTTAACTCTAACTAACATATTTCGAGTTTAATTTAAACAATTTTTTTTTTGTATTATTCACTGATCAGCTTGTATGCAATTAAGTGAAGAATGCACATACCTAAGTTCTCTATTACTTGATGCTTCGAAACTCAACGCCTTGGTGTGAAAGACAATTTAGTGTCATGAAACACTATTTTTTTCACTTTCTTGCTTCTAGCTGCGAATAAAATTATAAAAAAATATCCTGACATAAATTACATGTTAAGATTTTTTGTGATAAAATGAAGATAAAATAATTTATCAATGGTTTTACAATCTGATTCGTTTTGTGATATGTTTAATCTACCATCCTCGAAATTTGAATAATTCGATTTTCTCTTTCATCAGATACTTAAAAAGGAAAATTTCCAATATAACGTTTCGGTAGCTTGAAGTAATTTTCGCATCTTTATACGATAGCTTAGTTAAAAAAATTCTATACTAGGTTTTTAAAAAATGAAGGATTTGTACGTGTGCGTTAATATAATTTTCTAATGAACAAATCTAATGAACAAAATAGTGTTCTAAGAATATAAGGGAGTTTTATTAAAATTTAGTGAATTATTGAAGCCCAAAAATAATAAACAAAATGAAGCGTTTGCTTAAACAAAAACTTTATATTCATTTCAAGGAACTTTCAACGTGAGAAAAATCTTTTCTTCACCTTTAGACCAATTTCTAGGTAGGAGAATAGTTTAAATGTCCGATGAAGAATTATATATAAATTCAATTTTTATCAATTTTAATGTTATCAATTTTAATGTCATCATTGAGGAATGTATAAATAATATGAATTTTCTGAGAATTTACTTTAATACTCATCCATAAAATAGTTGAAATCAAGCTCGTTAAAATATATGAGATGATGCTTAAAATCATAAATATAATTTTATAACATTATTTATTTCTTATGTATGAGATTTATAACTTAATTCTATTTAAAATTCGATTCGTGAGCTCTGATTTTCTTTCCTCATTAGGAAAGGAAGTTACAAGGAATTGCTGATATCGTGGGATTATTTCTAAGGAAAGAATGTCAAGGAAATTAAATGAAGCTAGCTAGCCTGCTATGCCTTCCGGCAGCCATTTGTGTTTTTGCCAGCTTCTGTGAATATTTGTAATTTAAACTCATAGAAGGAATAGACGTTCATAAAATGACAGCTTTATATTAAATTTTCAATTGAGACTTATTTTCCAGTAGAAAAATGGAAATCATTCTCTTATTAATCTTAACAAAACATGATTTTACTTACATTTTGTTTGTTCCTCGATGTTCTCAATGAGTAGACAAACAATCTTTGGCTTAGAAAACACAAAATTGTACTACAATTTTACTCATCTGTACATTCTACATATGGTGACAGCAAAGTAAATCATTTATTGAAACAAATATTTATGAAATAAAAAGTAAAAGCCTTTTTATTAATATTTAAGGAAAAATATGTAAGCTAGACATATTTTTGAATAATCCCATTTTAAAACTGGAGAATTTGGATACACGGCAAAAACAAATTAAAACAATTAAAATTAAAAACCATTGGTTAAAAAGAAATAATTATTAAAAAAGGAAATGTAAAATTGATTTGTGACAGTAAAAAGCCAAATATTGCCATGCAAAATTTCATTTACATTAAAGCTTTTTGTGTCAAATTCATGCAATTTGGTGATAAAATTCAAGAACTTATATTCTTTTAGATCTTTGTTACCATTAAATTAACGTTGGTGTCTAGCCGCGTACAATAAGTGGTTTATATATTCAGTGCCAATATCATATGTCAATGAGAACGTCTAAAAATATAACATTTCTGAGTGCTTTTATTCAAGCATAAGGAGGGAGAAACTTGGATCAATCAAAAGTCAAAAATAACTTGAACATAAAGAACTAAATAATAATAATAATAATAATAAAATAAATTTTTGCGATTTTCTTTACAATTTCTGTAAAAATATTTTGCCAATTAGATTACTATCATTATGAACATTACAAAGATTACACCCAAAGCTTCCCACGATTTTCCTTTCGACAATTTTTGGAAAACTTTAGGTATTTATATTAAAATTCTTACAAAAATAATCTATATATAATCCATATAAAGCTTGTAAAAAAGATATACTATTGTGCCCAAAAAGTAAGTTAAATTTTTTTCAAAAATTATTTATTTAGTCTTCCAAATTTATTTCATCGCCTTCAAAGTAATCCCCTCCGGACACAATGCACTTATGCCATCTTTTTTCTAATCCTCAATGCTTTCCAAAAAGGGTATTTATATGGGTTTCAATTTGCGGAAAAGTCACAAAGAATCAACGCAGTGTGAGCTGGCGCATTCAGTGGTTTCGGTACCAATCGATATTTGACGCGTTTGAGGCCCAAAATGGAATTGACCGACACTTTTGAAATTCCAACATCATCAGCAAGGTCTCTAATTGCAAATCGACGGTTTGGAAGCTCCAAATCATTAATTTTTTTCGACGTGAGCTTCGGCGGTTGAGGTTGATGGTCGACCAGAGGGCTCGTCGTCTTCAACGCGTTCTTTGAACTGTTTATAAACTGTTTTTATACCACTTCTAAACATTTCTTTCCGATGTAGGAATGCTCACGAAATGCCTTCTGCAACATTCTATACGTTTCCGAAAACAAAATTTAACGCAAGTTCTTTCTCAATGAATTCAGTCATTTCAAAATTCACCGGAATCAGTTTTAGCGTCTCACAAAGGCAAGCGTGACTCAAACACTAATGAATATTTTGATGTCAAATTTCACATAGATGTCAAGGACAGTGCCAGCAACCTAAAAATGAAATTTCGTAAGCCCCGGGAATTTTAAAATGAAAATCGATCTTTCTTTTTTGGCACAGTAGTAAAGTCTGGAGAATCTAAACCCTAAATCTAGTCAGAAACCTCAAATTTAATTAAAATTTCGAGTTTTCTGAAAAATAATTGCACTGAAGATAGTTTTTAAATATTCTGGTTTAAGCAACTTGGTATATGGAGCAATAGTCTTCTGAACCAGATTAACTAGATTTGTTTCAGGTATTTGGATTTATGATTAAAATTCCTTTTTAAATGGTTTTGTATTATAAATCCCAGATTACATAAAATAGTTGGCCGGAAGACTAATGATTGATGTTGTTTACTAATTTATTTCATTGATATGAAATAGTTAATAATTTTTATTTTCCAAACAAACTTTTATTTTATTCTCTTCTCTCTCTCTCTCTCTCTTTATATATATTATATTAGGTTGGCAAGAAGGAAATTTACTATTAAAAACAATGTTAATTTGAACGACTTTTTATTTGACATTAGCCTAATATTTACTCCTAATATTAGCCTAATATTTTCCTAATATTTAATTTTTTTGTTGTTGGAAAAGTTACACATCTCACCTGTTTAAAGAAATAATTGTAAGCTCTAAAAATATTAAAATATTTTTAGAAAAGTAATTTTGCCGAAAATGGAACGGTTGGAAATGCTCACTATTATGAAGTACATTAATAGCGTATTTGGCTTTAGTATTACTACGCAGCAGACAGTATCAAATTGGTTTGTCAAATTTCTTACCGGTAACTTTAACCTAACAAATGAGCCACTCGGAAATCTAAGGTCAATAATGACGAACTAAAGGTCACCGTTGAGTCTGACTCATCTCAATGCGTCTATGAATTATCATTGAAGTTTGGCGTTAGCAGACTAACTGTATTATTCATTTAGCTCAAATCAGTTACGTGAAAAAAAGTTTGATAAGTGGCTTTTATATGAACTGAATGAAAACAGATGCAAAAGAATCTGGAAGCTTGCTTGATATTGCTTTCTCGTCACAAATCTGATCCCTGTTTTAATCGAATTGTCGCTTTGGATGAAAAATGGATCCAACATGGCAATCGCAAATGTTCAGCACAGTCGTTTGGCGAGGATGAATCACTAAAATACAGTCCAAAGCTTAATATTCAACAAAGTAGTGATGGTGAGTATTTGGTGATCCAGCGCAAACCATTGTGATTTCGTGAAACTTCGCTCATCAATCACAGCAGAAATATATAGCAACCAACTGGACGAAATGATGCAAAACTTTAAAATAAAAAAGCCTAGATTGGACAACAGATGGACTCTATCTTATTGCATGATAACGCTAGACCACACAATGCACAAATGACTGTGGCAAAACTACAGAAAGAGAACTACAAGCCTCATCACCCTCCATACTCACAAGACCCACTGACTTCCAATTTCTTTGTAATTTAGACACTTTAATTTTAAACCAATTTAATTTCTACTATGCCGTAAAACTGGTCTTCCAAGAATTCATTAACTCTCGGCAGCTAGGTTTTAATACCACCGGCTTGAGCAACCTGCCTCTTCAATGACCGCTTCTAAATTTTTGAATTAGAGATTGACAAAAATCTTTTATACATATTCTTCAAAAGGTTCGCCTTTTATTTTCGGGGAGGAGGGGGGGTATACATCAATGCACAGATGATGTCTCATTTTCAAACCTTTTCAGTTCATTTCATTGTAACACATTCGAGGATGGATGTTATTGTTTATCACAAAACAGTATTCCTACTTATCCTTAATGAATTTTTTCCCGCCTAAATTTCATCACGAATCATAACTGGGATTAATACAAGGATTAATTGGGATTAACACAAGAGGTTAATTCCAATCAATCGACTTGGAAATAAGATCGATAACAAATCACGTGAACGTTTATCTATTTTTTAAACAATATACCAACAATTTAATAGAGATAAAATAATTAATGAATTTGCTAATTGGCGAATCTTTATTTTGTTCTATAATTGTCTTTTTAAATATAAAGTTGCGATTCATCACTAGAAGCACTTAGCACATTTTTTCAACAAATTTAATTTTGTGAAATTATCCTTTTTTATCTACAAGTTTTTTTTTTTTGTGTGTGTGTGCAAATAATGTTTCAATACGTTACGATTTTTTATCACCAAAAATAAATATTCAAATTTTGTAGCTCTTTTCCCACCAATCTGTTAACTAATTGACTTAATTTATCATTAAAAACCTACCATTTATAAAAAAGACAAAGCTTTATTGCCAGTGGGGTTTACAAAAATATTAATAAATTTATACAGGAGTTGCGACAAATCAACGTTAACATTCTATTGAAGATGTTGAAAGGAGCTCCATGCTCAAAATATGACAAATTTCTCTTAGAATTCAGTGACTCTAATTCTAGAATAAAGATATAACACTACAAAAAGGCCTTTTACAAGCATTATTTCGATAAAAAAAAAACTGCCAGTGCACGGTATCAAATTAATAAGGCAGGATGGATTTGCAGTTTAAATTTTTAAAGCAAGTAGAAACAAAAACTAGGAAAAGAAAACGGAAATGTGTACTATAAAGGTTAGCATGATGAATAGTTCATTTTTTCAAATTTAAATAATGTTATACATTGTAATCTCATTTAAATATATGATGAAAATTATAACGAAATGAGATATATTGTCATCTCAGATTATTGGCTTGTACTGAGAGAAGAATACAGACCCCATCAGTTGTCACTCACTACTTTTCGTCATCTGTTCCTTCGAAGAAGATTGTACTTGAATTCTAAACACTGGAGCCGTACAGGAAGAAAAGAGGCTCCCATCCCACTTTTTTTATTAGTATAGCGGTGCTGGCTACAAAGAGGTCTGGGGGTTCAACAGCAGGCACGTGTGTGGGATTTGAACCCGACTTCATTTCTCTCTCAGTGTGTGCTGCTGAAGGGTGCACAGAGACTTTGTTGAGGGAGGAAGAGTGTATGCAGCTCTGCCGACCCTTCGAATGTGGGTGAAAAAAGATCTGCTTGTAGATAAGGGCTCAGTAGTGCAGCTTGCGATTACCAACGAGTTATAAGAGAGAATGGAACTCTCTCTGTCTCTATTTATAGGAATTTTCCCCTTCATAGAATAGATAAATAAATTTTCAATTTTTCAAAAAAGGGTTTGTACAGTCTTGTTAAGGCAAAAGTCTATAGAAATGCATGTCTTACAAAATTATGGTAAACACCAAATTGAAAATAAAATATCGCATGTTATTTATTTTATTTATATCAAAATAACTACCTACGTAAGGCTACTAACGTTGAATAAAGCAATTGTCATTTATATTCATTCGAAAAAGACACAGACTTAATTTTTTTTAATTTTATGATGCCTGCAAAAATAGAAAGGAAAATAACTGTGGCGTGCAGTAAGATTTGTTGATAACAAGTTTTTGATAGCTTCAGTAATCATTTTATATCAATTAATATATTTATAAGTGATAAATTCACTTGGGCGAGTTTATTTTTTGTAATTTTTTCATATTTAGGAAAATAATTAAGTCGTAAAATGTTTGCACCTGTTCCAAAATAAGTTTAAAATGTTTATTATAACAACAAATGGTTTCTTAAATAAATTGTAATTGACGATGAAAAGTTGTTAAATAAAATAATAAATTTTTATTCAATAAAACTTCCCTAGAAATTTGTATAATAATGAATATCATTTTTTTTAATAATATTATTTAAACAGTGTACACACTGCTTTAAATATTTAGACTATTTAGTTAATCAAAAGAATTACAATTTCTTTAGAAAATAAAATGCAATTGTGGGGGAAAGAGTGCCGTTTCAAGACAACATAATCTTCAGAGGGCTAATATCATCTGACTTTCCACACAAAAATGTCCTAAAGCAACACCGCAATGTTGGGTTTCAAGCTACCACGCTTCTGCTACCCTTTGATGCTTGAAAGCTTCTATTATTCTGCAGATTTATTAGTTAAATAAAAATTGCCTCATTGAGTCACAAAAAAAAATTCCTTCTCGCAGGTTCTATTTTCAAACAACTCTTATTGAAACTACTTGCTCTGAATCTAATTTGTTTTGTACCTAAGATTATTTCGTTAACAGATGAGCCCGCTGGAGTAGGGAGCAAGAGCATTTCATTTGTGAAAGAGATGTATAGATTAATGTTTCCTTCACGGACAAGTTCACTCTTTAGGGTGCAATTTGGAAAAAGCCGCGTTATAATTCAATAAGAATATGACAAAGACATATTCTAATATAGACATTTCGTTAAACATGTTGTCTTACGATAACTATTGCCGAAAATATCCTGTTTCCGAAGACAAATGATAATAAATGGTCATAACGAACAGTGAATAATCAGAAATGGATCACTGTCGGGACAGTGGTAGAGTGAGGAAACAAATATTATATTTAGTGCACTTGAAAGAAATCTACGAAAATTTTAGTCCTAAAATCACAGAAATGTAGCAGTTTCTTTTAAAATCAGTCATATATTTTTATATTTGTATCATTAATTATTCATAATTTATTAATGTTGCTGAAATGTTTATCTTGGTAATTATATCATTATTGAAATCATTATGTTTTGATTTTTTATATGCTTATTGTTTATTGTATCGATATTTTATTAAAATCATTTATTCTGTTGTTAAAGATCTCAACAAAATCCAAACAGCCTTTTAGATAATAACATGATGGCCACTTGGGGGGTATGTATTGTGTTTTAACCAGAAATCTCAACTCTACCGTCCTTGTGTAGATTTAAAGAACGAAATTATAATCAGTAAGTTTATGTGATGAACATTTTTTTTTTGAAAAGAAGAAATTACAAAAATCTTATAAAATAAAAACTCCACAAATCCCTATTAATGAAACCTCTTTTTTTTTTTACTTTTGAAAAAAAAAAAAAAATTAAAACTTACGATTTTTGAAGGAAAGGAAAATACTCACAAAAGGTTATTAAAAAGTTGCCGCGAAGTTTTAAATTAGAGTGTGGCGACGTAGCATTTCGTGAACAGTTCCATCACTTGTAACTAGCTATAAGATTTGAGAAAGTTACAGAGTGTGAAAGGCAGGGGTAATGTGACGTATAAATCTAGACTACTCTAAATAAAGTAGATAGCTGTTATAAATGTACGAAGGCACTATTTGATGAAGACTAAATTTAATGTTTAGAAATTTCAAAATTACTGAGTATTCTCTACTGACAAGTAATTCCCGATTTTCTTATTATTTTAGCCATTCATAGGCATTATTATTGAATGTATTATTAATTTTAGGATATCGTAGATTTATATTCGTATCTCTTATAGAAAAATTAGAATACATTAGGTTATGAAAATAAGTTTTTTAAAAAGCAGTGCAACTTGCGAAGTGTACAAGTAATATGACCAAATGTTATTAGAAGGAATAAGTTAGTTACACTACGCATAGATTGCTACTATTTTCACGTTTAGAACTTTGGTCACTTATCACTACAAACACCAGCTATTCAATAGATTTAAAATTACGTTTAGTGCAATACGGGGACTTACTATAGGTATAGGGCAACAGGAGTTTTGACGTACATCTTGAGCTCAACAAAAGGACATTCTGGGTTAACAAATTTTCTTTTCATTCATAGGGGATATTGAGATTCGGATTTGCTTATTGATTTGCAACATCTAGCCGAATTCAACACCCAACTTTTTGGAAACTCAGCAATTTTCGAAAAGAGCTATTGAAGATTTATAAAATGTAGCAGATTTTTTTTTTTTTTTATATATTTCAAACTTTTGAAATGTTTAATTATTTAAGATGCTTCCACTTGCTGCTAGTTATAAAAATTTACTTACTTAAGAAATACGTCATTTGAATCTGGTTTAAATAGGCTTAGTAACATTTCTTTGTGATCTTTTGATGGTGAAGTTACGAATAAATTTGTTAATTTATCAAAAGTCTAATTTTACTTTATTGAAAAACAAGTAATATAAAAAAAAAACTCCATTGCAGAAATTCCTTTTATAAATAATTTTGATTCATTTTTTAAATTTTATCTGGCGCCATCTATTGGAAGATATATGCAACTTAAATCTAAAAACAATAAAATTAATTAATTAAATTTAATTAATGAATTAATATTTGAAAAAAACTGTATTAACATCAAGTGTCATCCACTGCAAGTTCAAAAATGTATTTGAACTTGAGTGGAGGCATAAAAAAAGTATTTTATGAACGATTGAAAATTTGAACAAGATATATATAGGGAGAGTGTAAACTAATAGAAGAAATTGATAAAAAAAAAAACTTTTTATTAGAGGCATTTTTGAAAGTTGCCGTTCAAAATGTTTTTTATTTGGTAAAATAAATTAATATTTAGTGTGTAGCATGCGGATCGGGAATTAGTCTTTTGATACAATTCTTTGATAGTCTTGATTTTCGCAAGAGATCACATTATTAGATGGATTTAAAACTTCTTTCAGTTTGATAAATATCAGTTCGCAATTTAATCAAGTGAATTTAATATTTAAAAGAAAAAAATTATTTTTGCATAGAGAAAATATATTTAAGGAGGGAAAGGGTGAATATATTTTAATTACCTTGTATGCAATTTTTTTAAATTAATTAAAAAAAAAAATTTAATAACTCTTTTTTTTCATCTTGGAATTTTTTCTAAATTTGAATAGTGAATATTTCTATAAAAATTTTTCAATTTTTTTTTTTATATGTAAGTTATTAACTTTTCATGCAATTTTCTGAAAACACTTTCCACCTTCATTATTATATGGCGGCAAGCAAGACATCATTTTAGCATTCTGAAGGAAAAAAAAAGATTTTATAAGAATATAATTTTTCTCAAAAAAATTTTATAAGAAAACAAAATTAAAAAGACGTATTTTTTAAGCAAATACTCATTTATATTAAGGAATGTTTCTGCAAATGAATGCAGGAATTTTCTCAACAAAATCCATTTCTTTTGAGTTTTTGATGTGTCCGAGTGTATATAAATCTAATTACCCAACTCATGTGAAGAAATATTATTTTGTTATTAAGGTGCAAATCATACAGAGTGTAAAGCATCACTTTTTCTGAGCAACAATAAAAATAATTTTTTTAAATCACGTTTCCCTCTTCTTCCAGTTTCAATGAAGTAAAAATGAATTTACTAGTTCATTTAAGATTTAAGTGCTGCATTGTAAAAGCATTAATTTCCCTAACATTAATTTCTAACCATTAATTTTCTAACATAAAATGTTATTCCTTATTAAAAATGAAAGGAAAAAGAAGGAAAACACAATCAATTTAATTGCTGAATTGAGTATTTATTAAAGTTTGAACATTAAGGTTTCTTTTAAAACGACTTTGAGCGTTCAATTAATGAAATAATGAAAGGGAGTTGGATTAATATATTTTTCGAATCGGAATAAGAATATATTTTTATTCAATAATGCCACAAAAATTCGTTAATAATTCGATGTATATATATATATATATATATATATATATATCGAATTATTAACGAATTATATATCGAATATTTCAATTCGAATTTTCGTTTTTTCTTTCTAGTATTTTCAGTATTATTTTTAATTTTTATTTCTGTATTAGTTTTATTATAAACGTTTAAATAAGTTTCATTTGCAATAGTAGATCTGTAAACTTTTAATTGCACCTGAAAATCTGTGCTCCTGTTGCCAAATTTAATTCCACTTGGCTTCAAAGATCCTTGGACGACATGAATGTTCTGATTGCAGAATTATAAATATTTCTATCGAGATGCTTTGAAAAGAAAACTGCGCATTTCAATATCGTACTGACACAAGCAGACCATTCAATGGCCAACTGTAGGGTCTGTTTGCGTAAGTATGATTATTGCTCCCCGCCCTCCTGTGCACTTCAACCGTATTGTAAGTGAGAATTTGGAATGAATATTCATTGTGAGGGGAGAGCAGGGGATAGTTCAAAGGAGAGGACTGTTCAAGTGTGCTTCAGCTCAAATATAATTGTCAATATAACAATACCTGATGACGGAGCTATCACTGAACCTGATGAACACAGAACTTTGAAAACAAATTGCTTAAAAAAAAAAAAAAATCTGGGGTAAAAACAATCCACATGACGATAGTTTATAAAAACAAGAATGGAGATTTTCTGCACCCAAAATCCTATAATTCAAGTTGTTTCATTCAAATGAGAATAGAGGGATCAATTTCCATAACTAATAAGTATGTTCCATAACTAATCAGAATCTAGCTCACTATCTAGTTAACGTTGGCAGTGATTATGCGAAGAAAGTAGATTATTCTGAAGTTCCAAAACAGTTTTATACTGGGTATGGGTCTTATGATACTTCATATCGTCCTCCAGTTCCATGAAATGCATTACTCATAAATGCGAGTAATTTTTAAATTTTTATCAGTCTGTTGTCACACTCTGGATATTCAAAAAACTCTTCTAATCCTCAGAAATTTCTGTCATGAAATCACATTTTGGTTAAATGTTCTTTTAAAGACAAAGTGATACTGTTGGAATAAAAGTGATTGTGAATTCGGTCATGTCACGAACTTTGAAAGAGAGCCTGTCGTTATGCGTGAGGATTAACATGCAGTGATTTTTTAAAACTAGCATTCTAGTATGAGCAATGTCATGGAGTGAGTAATTAAGAATATTTTTTCAACTATGTTTTTTTTAATTCTCATTAAAATATACTAAAAAATTGTTGACGAAAATCTTAAGAATAGTTAGACAGCTCAGAAGATGCAATTTTGTTTCTAAGCAACTCTGAATTAAAATGTTATTGGGAATCTATATTGATTTTTTGAATAATACATTGACTATCGTCAGAAATTTGAATTCAAAGAACATATAAATTAAAAATGTTCTTCTATGTCTTAGTTCTGTAAAGTACGTCAAAATAACTATTTGAAAACGTACGTTCCAAAAAAGACAATAAAGCTAAAATTAAAATTTTAAATTATTTTTTATGTTATTAAAGGGAAAAAAATGAATGCATTTTCTTCATTTTTTTAAAAGTATTTGTATTCTTTTAATTTATATATACTATAATTTCAAAAAATATTTATCCAA
Organism: Caerostris extrusa; assembly: GCA_021605095.1. Taxonomy (NCBI): domain Eukaryota; kingdom Metazoa; phylum Arthropoda; class Arachnida; order Araneae; family Araneidae; genus Caerostris; species Caerostris extrusa. The sequence goes on from BPLR01018972.1 coordinate 28,676, forward strand.
CTTTTTGAAAAAATATCCCGTTAATACTACTAATTTTAAAAATGAAGACTTAAAAATTTATTATTTATGGTTTAGTATTATAAATTTAAGAAAATGTCTGTATTTACAACTGTTCCAATCTGTCCTCTTGAAAGTAATCTGAAAAAAACGCAGACAATACGGGTCTTATGATACTTCATAATTAATTTATTATGAAGGCAATTATTTTTCAAATGAGACATTTTAGAAAATGTCAATTTAAAAATATTTATGCACAAGAGAATCTAATAAATAGAATTAAGTAAATGTGCTTTCGAAAACATTATGATTTAGTTTAAAATTTATTCTGAAATATTGAAAATTCAATGCTTGTTTTTTAATGTAAAACTTATAAAATTCGTTTTAATAATAAGGTTTTTGCATGTTGGTAAGTAGACTTTTAAATTATCAGCAATTTATCACTTTTTAATACATTCAAAGCTAGTTTTTATCTCTTTTGAAAGTAAACGAATAATTACTTTTTACATTAAAAATGTATATTTCATAGTTTTTGAATGTTTTAAAATATTGAATTATATAGATATAGAATTTCATTAAAAATGTGTGGTGCCCATATTTAAAATATATTATATTCTGATACCTGCTAGTAGACATGGCCCGGTGTTCTTGAGGTTAAGTTAAAATAATAACACAAATAATTTTTATCCATGTACTTTTGAGAAAACTTGGTAGCATTAAAAATTATAATTTAAAAAAAAATTCTCTTCCCTTCAATTTTTTTTTTCCTACTTTATTATTATCATACTCTCAAAAATATTCTGAAATAATTAATCATATATTAAAGCAATACATTTATATGTTGAAATTAGAATTGAAAAAAAAAAAACAATAATCAAAACAAAAATATAAATTTCAATCATATTTCATACTATTGATGCTATTTAAAAATTACTACAAAAATTATTTCGTTACTTGTTGGAAATAAAGTTTTACTTATAAGAGTCTCCTGAGATGCAAATTACAACTGTATTCAAAAAGTAAGAACAATTTTCAATTTAAAATTCCCACGGCTTATGGAATTTAGGTTGCTGGCATTGTCCCTGACATCTGTGTGAAATTTAACGTCAAAATATTCATTGGTGTTTGAGTTACGCTTGGCTTTGTGAGAAGCTAAAGCTGATTCCGGCGATTTTTGAAATGTATGAATTACTTGTGCAAAGAACTTGCATTAAATTTTGTTTGCAGAAACGTATAGAATGTTGCAGAAGGCATTCGGAGAACATTCCTATATCGGAAAGAAATGTTTAGAAGTGGTTAGAAGTTCAAAGAAGGCAAAGAACGCGTTGAAGACGAAGAGCCTTCTGGTCGACCATCAAACTCAACCGACGATGCTCACGTTCAAAAAATTAAAGATTTGGGGCTTGCAAACTGTTGATTTACAATTAGAGACCTTGCTGCTGATGTCGGAATTTCAAAAGGATCGGTCAATACCCTTTTGGGCCTCAAACGCATCAAATCTCGATTGGTACCGAAAACATTGAATGCGACAGCTCACACTGCATTGATTCTTTGTGACTTTTTCGCCAAAAATGTTCCACAACCACGTTCAGCAACTATCGTTCCACAACCACCGTATTCACACCGTGAGAATTCTGGCTATTCCCTAAACTCAAAAGACACCGTTTTGAGTCGATTGAAGAGATTCAACGTGAATCGCCGCGCTCTTTGAAGGTCATCCTTGTCGATGACTTTTTAGCATGCATTGAGGATTGAAAAAAGGTGGCATAAGTGCATTGTGTCCGGGGGGGGATGAAATAAATTTGGAATTGAAAAAAAATCTTAGTTTTTGGCTCTGTAGTGGGTCGTCTCATTTCACTTCGCAAATAATCGACTTTGAAGACGATGAAATAAATTTGAAAGAATAAATAAAGAATTTTTGGAAAAAAATTGATCTTAGTTTTTGGTACTCATGTAGTAGGTCGTCTCATTTCACTTCGCAAATAAACGAATTTGTTTTCTGACACGACTCTACGCCTATTGCTATAGTCACAGCTAGTAGTAGATGTCACATTGGATATAAATTTGCAAAAACATTTTTTTTTTCTTTCAAAAGAAGCAGAGATCGATCTAAAATAAACGACTATTCATTCCTTAAAAATTTCATAGGTGTGGTGTATTTAGGCTGCTTATTTTATTCCGTAGATGTACATATATTTCCAAATAGCAATTATTCCTAATTAGACACAAATACTTTTAAATGCTTACTAAACTGTTCCTTCAAAGAATTTGAAATTTTCTATTATTTTTCAATTTTATAATATTGTTATATTATTTTTTAAAGTATCCCAGAAATTTAAGCTGTAACTAGGAATATAATACTGTTTAAATCTCTAATTTAAACCAAATGCATAAAAATTTGATGTAATATTAAAAGCATTTGATGTAATATTATTTGATGTAATATTAAAAACATTTGATGTAATATTAAAAACATTTAATAAAAGAGATGGACATAATGATTTATTTTATAGAGATTGATTTTTGAACTAAAGGAAACATTTTTTTGTAAAATGCAGTTTTTCCTTATTATCAATTCTTTTTGAAATTGTGCGTGATAAATTTTCCTATTCTTATATTAACGAATTAAAAATGTTTTGTTATAAAAAATGACATCGTTGAAAAATTCTATAAAAGAAGATTGGATGAATATTTAGAAATTTTATGCAATATATCATGAGTTTTAGACATTGCACTATCATGAAACTGCACATCTATATTGACGTACAATTTTTGATTATCTTTATACTTTATACTTTACTAGAATTATCTAGGAATCATATTGTTAGAAAATACAAGAAGAACTAGGAATTTCACTTGACACCTTTTTCCAAAGAATACCCGAACTTTTAGTTTCCTTGGGCAGCATATGAATAAAAAAAAATCTACCTAAAGCACCATTTAAAAAAAAAACTGTATTCACACAAACTCTATCAATATAATTGCTATTGAGCAAAAAATTAATACCTAATTAATATATAATATATTTATGATGATACATGAACAAGATACCTCACCGATATTTATATTTATTTTATTAATAACTTTTTTAAATAATTCAGCAGTTGGAAACGATGTAATAATTGAAATCTGAATAATCTTACAAAAATTAGAATTCAAATAAATAAAATATATTTATTTAATTTTTATTATTCTTTATCATAAGATGTATAGTGTAATTAAAATTTTAAAAATATCAAAAAAAAAGTGTATAAGTTAAGAAAATTTAAGCAATTTAGCTATGCCATGCTCAAGTAAAGTAAGAATCTCTGCTTAAAGCTGCAATGGAGGAATAGACCCAGAATTTATTGAATCAATGTTTGTGAAATTATGTACAGGGTGGTTATAATTAAAGTGACCTTATTCACACCCCTCTAGAAACCGTTCTACATGACGGATTTAACTTGGTGTATGAACCATGGGGAAAAAGTTTTTCAATAAAAAAATAGTTAACATTTTGACCATCAGTAGGAATTCTGGCGCCTAAAGAAGGACAAAAAAATGAGTCAGAACATATAAAATTTGTTCAAGTACAGAATATGGTCAATGTGTGCTCCATTGACATCAATTACGCGTTGAAAGTTGTAGTGTTGCTTATTTTTTTAAAACCTAAAATCAAACAATACCCGATCACTTAGATACTCCATTTTACCCAACACACACATTAACCATTTTGAATTCCGCAATACCCCTTACCACAAATTAAACCTGCAAGTTCGCATGCCTTCAGAGACTTATATAATTGGAAAAGGAAACACACATGAAATAATACAAAGACAAAAATTCATAATTTTAAATATAAACAATAATGTATTTATTACTATTTACAATAATAAGCTTGAATTAAAATTATTCAATTAACGTTATCAATAAAAGTATAAATCGGATAATGCTTTAAATAAAAATATATTTTATACACAATTTCCCTAATACAAAACCATGTTTTCTAATTAAAATAATAAGGGGATGGTCTCTACAAATCAATATTTGCAACAGCCAGGAAAAAGGGGCATTATTTTATTTTGGATTCAAAATTTCAATTCAGTAATAAGAAGCATTGCGTCACTTACATCAGTTGATGCTTTTCAGTCGGGTAGCATGGCAGTCTTGTTCACCTCATGTCGCATCATTGTGCAACTTTCTTTTTCAAATAACGCTTCTGCCAGGGGATCACCAGCTAATTCGTAGAAAACTTGAGAAGTATGCAAGGGAAGTCAGTCCCTCCGATTCACCGTCAAACTCCCAGTCTAATACATCTCTTTCACGCTGGACATGGTACAACCATCCCAGCCTCGATCATCTTCACGTCTTCGTTTTTAATTTCAGCCACTTTCCTTCAAGCTCCGGAGAACAGTTCTCACCTCGTCTCTTTTTTTTTCTCTCTCCTTTACGATGTCCATCGCCTCCGTTTTATAGTTCATTTTCGGAGGAAGGGGGCGACGGTTGCCGACACCATGTCAGAGTCTATATCCGTTCGGCAGACTCACTCCCGTCCATAAAAATCCCAGCATACCAGTAAACAAGAAGAGTCTTAAAAGTCTTAGTAAATTATTGCTCTTGGCATCTGGCACGAAGTTTAGTAAGACCCCTGCCAATTAAAATATTTTCCAATGATATCCCCTTCACCCCCAGCTGTGGCAAAAGACCTGCACCTTCCGGAAACGGGACATCTCGTAGGACATATCGGATTTCCATCCGGTCAGGTGTAGAGATCGACAAACACTCCCATCCAAGGAACTCACATAGCATATGAATTATACAATAATTATCTATAAAATTTTATCTTAATAAAAATATATATATTTATAAAAATATATTGCTCATATTAACACAACAAGTGCATTATAGCGTGTTCAATGGTAGAGCGTAGAAACTCTCGAGGAATCTCAGCAACATGTCGTGTAAAAACTTTAAACTGAGGTAAAGTCCTAATTCCTCTTCCATAAACACGATCTTTTAGGAATCTCCAAAACCAGAATTAAGTAGGGTGAACGAGAAGGCCAGGCACCTGGAAAAAGACCTTGATTATTGAAGTTTTAAAGAAAAACAGTCCAGTAATTCTACAGCAGTAAATCTACATCATACAGTCACGTAAACAGAATGCAAAAACTCTATTTTCCTTTGAAAACCAATGGGTAAAATGCCTAATTATGATTCTCGATTAAATTTATACGCAGCCTTTATTTTAATTAAATGTCCGTAACATATTTTATCCATTTGTAAATAAATTGTATGATTGAACCTTTCCTGACAATTTTTTCTGGATACTTTTTTTAATAGTGTGTGTTAATTAGTCTATTAATTTTGGTTTTCACTGAATTCAATTCTTCTGATTTAAAATTTCAATGGGTATAGTTAATTCTTTGAAAACCAATGGGTATAGTTAAAATATACCGCTTAATTAAATGTCCGTAACATATTTTTATCCAAGTATTAATGAGTATTAATGAAAAAAAAATTACATTCATACATCAATTTAAAATTCAAAACTGGTTAAGATCAATGACAGTTTATATGCTTTCATGTCAGAATTCCAAAGTAGGATCCATTAATTCCAAAGAATGACCAGTTGTAATTTATTGGATGATGATGTTGAGATAAGAATAATTAAAATTGAGAGCACCAGTTTTAATATCTACATAATTTTTTCCTTGTAAACTACTGTATTAATTACTTAAAGCAATCCTATATAATTTCGTAATAAATCCATTCGTACAATAAAGCTGCTAAATTTTAGTAAATTATTTTTATTAGGATTAAAATATTTCCATAAAATTAATGCATTGAAATATAATACATAAACCTGAATAACCAGATTCTAAATATTGGAAAAATAATAAGACTCAGTAATGGAACTATTAGCATAAATACAAATTTTTGAAAATGTATTTCTAAAGTTTTGTTTATTTTTTTAATTTGATAAGAATAAATGGAAATATATGTTTCAACGGCTAGTGTAAAATGATTAAATTATTCTCTGGAAATACTTTTATAATTAATGAAGTGAAAAGAAAATATCATTGTCAGAAATATTAGATAAATTGGAAAATGAAAATGAGTTTTCAGTTTTTATGTTTAAAATAAATTTATTAAACAAAAAATTAGACCGTAAACAAAAATTGTTGAAATTATTGACATAGTTAGCAAAATAATATATTTGATAGTTAGTAAAAATATTTTTGCAAAAGGATTTAAAGGATAAATGCACGTGAATGTAATGTTAATCATTAAACGTTTGTCATAATTCTAAGAATGATATTTACAACGAATTTAGGAGATTCTAAAATCATGTGAGCTACAAATCCTTATGAAAACGAACACATTATTAGTGCATATTCAAAAATATTACAATGACAAGAGAAGAGAACAGTGCAAATTGGATCAATTTCAAAGAAGTAACGTTAATATTTTCGATAACTATTTAAGTGTTTCTTAACAGTGCAAGTGATTTATTTTGCTATTATACTTATTTCTATTTATTTTTGTACATCTTTTAACCATTAGTAATACATTATTTGATTAATATCTTTGAATCTTAACAAAAATTTGAAATGTGTTTCTTCCTTAAATTTATTAAATGATTTATAGGAAATAAATAATAATGAGGAGATGGAATATTTTAGAATATAAACAAATATTAAAATAAAATACTGAAAAAAATTATCTGGATAAATATTTATTTGAAAGAAAAGTGCTACGAATTATTTTTGGTGGTATCAATGACAATGGAAATTGGTGAAGAAGATACAATTTTGAACTTTACAAACTGCTTAGAGATATTGACATTCTAAAATTTATTAAACTGAACAGAATGAGATGGTCCGGTCATGTCATGAGAATAGAAAGTTATAGAGCTGCTTTGAAGGTTTTCAATGTAACCCCTTTTGGACAACGTCCAAGGGGAAGACCAAAAAGAGATGGGTCGACTGTTTAGACTCTGATTTCAATGTCATGATTTTAAGATCAAAAACTGGTGGTTTACGGCCAAGAGGTGAACAGCTTGGCTGGATCTTTTAAAGAAGGCCAAGGTCCACAACGGGCTGTTAAGTCAGTTATGATTATGAAACATTTGTTAAAGAAAAATCCTTAAATGATTTTAAATATAAATAATATCATGAATATTAAAATCAGTGGCAACCAATAGTCGTTATATTTGTGGCAACATAGATGTATATAGATAGACTGATTTTCGAAAACTGCAGTGTGAATTTGAAATTAACTGATAACGTGTCGCGATCAGAAATCATACTTTTATTTCCTAAGTTAATTTTGAAAAATACAGAAATTTATTAAAGTAATGAATTAATTTTTTGAGTTTTTTTTATGTTGGACCAGCTTTAAAGGCATTGTGGGCTGAGACATCATGGATAGTAATATAATAATTACATCATACAATAATTGTCATAAGACATTTTATTTGCTAGGTTGTGGCAAGAAGAAACGTAAAAGGTTATTTTAAATTTATAATTCAGAAAAGTTCAAAGGAAAAACGTATAATGTATAATTTTGATATAGTTGGTAACATATATCCATTTGGAATGAAATAAATAATACATACTAAAAATGAAATAAATAAATCAAATGTAAATTTACTTGAATATTCTGTCTTCACATAAATAAAAATAAATACCTATATTTATTTAAATATTTATGCTTCACATCCTATGCTATAAATTCTACTCGTAGCTCAGTGTGGCAAAACGCTTTAACGCTTTAAAAAAAAATCCCAAGTTCTAATTTGAAATTAATTCCAAATGACTTCAATTTAGTTCAATCTTAATTGAGTTCTATGACAAAAAATTATGTCGTCTTGCAATGAAATGTCACAAAAGGCAGGATAAAGGTCTGCAACTCACACAATACTCCATGGTGTGTACAGATGCAACATGCAATGCATAAGATGTTAATTTACGGGAATAAGATGATACCGTTAAGTTTTCATAATTCCACTTCCTTTTCATTTGAAGACAAGCAATTGAGTTCAATACCACGTCAGCTATTTAACACAAACCGTCCCCCCGTTCTGTCACACAATGGAGACTGCGATTGTCAGCAAATAATCAATTGTCCAGTTAGCGTGCAGCATTCTTTTCAAAACACACAGAAGTCATCTAAACCAAAGTATTGAATACAGAATATTGCTCGGGAAGATGGTCATCAGAAAAAGTATATACTATTCGAAATAAAAGATTGTAAATAAAAATAATTTCATTCAGAATGAAATATACATTATAAATAAAAATCATTGTATGGCTACTGTTAAAGTTAATCGATCAATTCATGACAAACCTATTATCTCTCCGAATAAATGTGAATGACTTCTCCCCCTTCTCGGTCACAAAGAAAGAATTGTCTGGCCTGCACATTAATTAGAACTTTTATTTCAATTTTCCTTATCGGGATTTAAACAATTTCTTCAGTTAACTGACCAAACAGCCCGCACTCCACCATATTAGTAATATCTGTAAAATAGAATTAGAAAATGTTTGTATGACCTTTTAAAAAATTAAGTGCGCTCTTACTATCGAGAAAAACATCTAAAACCTGCTTCATGTTCCTCATTTTCATTTTAATCTAAAAGTCTTGTTTCTATGTACTTTGCTTATAGTTTTTAGTTACTGAAAATTTTGTGTGAAATTTCTCATTTCAATTTATTTGAAGAGTTCGTCTTTGCTTTTGAAAGAAAAAAAAAAAATTATCAAGCTTTCCATTCACTGGAATATTTTCTTTTCATTTTTAAACGATTTCGTTTGAAAATAAATTTAAAATGAGACAAACAAGTATTATATTTTAGTTTGGATCAATTTGCCCTCCATCCCATTCTTCCTATCAGTAAAATTCATTCATTTTTCTTGTTTGCCTTTGAGAATAATCTCTTTTTTTAAATAGTTTTCAAAAATAAGAGTTCATTGCAAGCAATGCATACAAAATAATGCCTTTTACCTCTGTTGTTACTATGCATCAATTTTCTGCTGGGAGGGAAGCAGGAGTTTTCTATTCTGAAATTGAAAGGAGCCAAATTATTATATTGAAAAAAGCACTTCTTTGAGCTGTCGATGACGATTGATACTGCAAGCAATATCAAAATTACTTTTTAATGGAATTTCAATTGATTTTCTATCTCTTAAATTAATTTTTGTAAATTGTTTGATCAAAAGATAAAATTGAGCTTTTCGTCTTCTTCATTGTAATGAACCTAATTTTCCAAACATTGATAAAAATGGTATTTTTATGAAAGGCTTTTAAACTCAAACAATTTACAAAATTTCTGCAAAAAAATTCAGTAATATAAACTTTTCTCCTTACATTTATTTTTAACTTGTTTTAAGGTTCAGTTCCTTTTCATAATCTAAATTACAAAGCTCTTACTACGCTCTCCAACCTGCTGATCAGAACTTCAAGAATGCAGTCTAAAATGAAGAAAAAAATAATCCTTAAACATAGCCATTTTCATCTTCTCGTCCGTTGTTTTCCGTTTTTGAATTAGAATCATATTCATATTTCCTACATATGTTTTCTACATTTCAGTTTTTCTTTCTGACAGGAAAAGTTCTTTAACTGTCCAATGATTTTTGTTTTTCAAAAATAGTCTGATGAAAAGGAAATGATTATTATACTGCGAAAAGGCTTATTATGCATATTTAACGATTAATATGTACAGAAAAGTACATAAAACACATTGATCATAATATATATTACTTTTAATGATAGATGTGTAAGAAAAAATATATAAATTAGAAAGAAAGTCTTATTAACATGCAGCTTGAAGTCATTTCACTTTGATATCAACAAAATTAGTGTATGCTAATGACGATTTATACTGCCCTGCAAAAGTTAAGGAACAACATGTTTTTCGAAGCTCACCAAAAAAAAAATGACAGTAACAATAAAATTTAGAGCTTATGTAAATGATAAAAACGAACTTTATGCAAAAATTATGAACAAATGACAACTACCGCTTTTTTTACAGAAAAGAACGGGTATATACACTGAAGTGACAAAAGTCATGGGATAGCAATATGCAAATTTTCAGATGGCAGTAGCCTCGCGTAGAACAGGTATAAATGCGCAGTGCTTTCGCAGAGCTTTCATTTCTGTTCAAGTTATTCATGTGAAGAGGTTTTGACGTGATGATGACCGCACGACGGGAATTAACAGACTTTGAACGCGGAATGTTAGTTGGAGCTAGGCGCATGGGTCATGCCATTTTGGAAATCGTTAGGGAATTCAACATTCCCAGATCCACTGTGTCAAGAGTGTACCGAGAGTATGAAATTTCAGGCATAACATCCCACCATAGACAGCGCAGTGGTCGACCGCCTGCACTTAACGATCGAGACCGGCGACGTCTGCAAAGAGTCGTAAATTCTAACAGACAAGCAATACTGCGTCAAATAACCGCAGAAATAAATGTGGGACGTACAAGGGACTTGTTTGTTAGAACTGTGCGGATAAATTTGGCTTTCTTGGTCTATTCCAGCAGAAGACCGACTCCGAGTGCCTTTACTGACAGAACGACATCGCTTGCAGCGACTCGTGGGCACGTGAGCATATCGGTTGGTCCCTAGATGAATGGAAAACCGTGGCCTGGTCCGATGAGTCCGATTTCAGTTGGTAAGAGCTGATGGTAGGGTTCGAGTGAGGCGCAGACCCCACGAAGCCATGGACCCAAACTGTCAGCAAGGCACTGTTCAAGCTGGTGGTGGCTCCGTAATGGTGTGGGCTATTTTTTTCATGGCATGGACTTGGTCCTCTGGTGCGACTGGACCGAACATTGACTGGAAATGCTTATGTTCAGCTACTTGGAGATCACTTGCAGCCATTCATGGACTTCATGTACCGAAAACAACGATGGGATTTTTATGGATGACAATGAGCCATGTCACCGGGCCACAACTGTTCGTGATTGGTTTGAAGAACATTCTGGACAATTCCAACGAATGATCTGGCCACCTAGATCGCCCGACATGAATCCCATCGAGCATTTATGGGACATAATTGAGAGGTCTGTTCGTGCCCAAAATCCTGCACCATCAACGCTTTCACAATTATGGACGTCTATCGAGACAGCATGGCTCAATATTCCTGCAGAAGACTTCCAACGACTTGTTGAGTCCATGCCACGTCGAGTTGCTGCACTTCGCCGGGCGAAAGGAGGGCCGACACGGTATTAAGAGGTATCCCATGACTTTTGTCACTTCAGTGTATGAGTGAGAGAAAAACTATGCAAATATCATCCTTTCGTAATTACGCGTGTAACTTGTGTTGATTTACAACTTTTGTTAGCAGATTCGTTGACAATAGTCGGTGGGGTCCCGCAACGTCTGATAAGCCGTTTGCTCAAACCGAAGCTTCTGTGTCCAGAAATGTTCCAGGTCGACCACGAACTACAACACATGCAGTTTATACAGACCGTTTTATAGCTCTTTCGGCTCGAAGGAGAAGAAGCATTTCTGTGCAGCTACTTGTTGCAGACCACTCTGTAGCCTCAGGGACAAGTACGCTAGTACGGTGCTACGGAATTCACAATTCAGGTCTCTATTCAAGGCGACCAGTTATGCGTGTCCCCCTCAACGGACAAAAGAGAAGTGCCCGCTTATCTTGGGCAAAAGAACACGTTTCCTGGATCAGACAACGATGGGTTCCTGTACACTTTACAGACTAGTCCAGTTTCACACTGGAGAGCTATTCAGGACGTCTGCTGATCTGAAGGGAACAAAGCCCCAGATATCATCAATCCAACACTGTTGAAAGACGCAGTTACCGAGGTGGTGGAATAATTATTTGGGCAGGAATCTCACTCGGTGGTTACACTGACCTGCATGTTCTCCACGGAGTTTAGGACGGAGTGACTAGTTTGAGATATCGGGATGAGATCCTTGATCCATATGTCCGCCCATATGCTGGTGCAATTGGCAATTTTCACATTCTGATGGATTATAATGCACCACCTCACCGAGTTGTATTTGTTGAGGAATATCTTGAGGGTCTTGGTTTGGAGCGAAGGGAATGGTCAGCTAGATCTCCAGACCTGAATCCGATAGATCATCTTTGGGACTATCTTAGTAGACAGGTTGCTGCTTTAAGTCCATCTTCAAGGTCTTTAAGAGAGTTGGAACAAAGCTTACTCCGTGTCTGGTCTTCGCTTCCCGTTTCGGTAACCGACAATTTAATTGACAGCATGGAAAGTCGATGCCGCCAATGCATTCAAACTAGGGGTGGGCGTATCCCTTATTAAAACTCATTTTTGTTATGTTTCTATGACATTTTACCACATAAAACTGTGATTATTATTTTTGCCAAGAATGGACTTTTCCAGCGAGATTGCTTTTTTTTGCTGTAAATTATTTTTGCGTTTTTGATATGTAAACTTCTATGTTGTAGTTAATTCATAACTGTTTTGTGCACATGCCATCCAAATTTGGTGTTTCTACATTCATTCATTTGCAAATTAGGCGCAAAAAACCAGTTGCTGCTTAACTTTTGGAGGGCAGTATATTTTAACGTATTTTTTTCTACAAAAGTGGCCTGAGAAGGCTAAAAGGTTGGATAACATTGTTCTAAGCATAATTAAAATCTAATTTAAAAGTCTATTTAGGGATACACTGAGACTTTGGTTTCATAGCTAGAATATGTAAAGTGGGCGTATGTTATTTTTATTTATACTACTATTACATATATCAAATGAGACAATTTACATTGCTAACGAATGCGTTTCATGTACTAGATACTGCATGCCAATATGCAATTTTAATTGCCTCCATAAATTATTCAATAGTAAGAAATTGAGCGTGATGTTAAAGATAGTTCTGAAAGCATTAAATAATAATTTAACCGTTTCATTTTAATATAGTTAAATTAATGTAGAAAACTTACTGAGAAAAACTAACGATTAAAATTGTTGGATATCTTTGATGTTTGAGACTTTATGAAGGGTTAAATGGTATTGGTAAGAGGAGAAATACATTTAACAACAGAGCCAAAAGGAATATATTGAATCCTGAAAATAATACGCTATGAAACCAAAAGTGATTTGGAAAAAAAGGAGCGATCTCAAAATAAAATAAATTTATTCAATATATTTACAGAAACAAAATGATAGAAAATTAACAATTAGGCAATGAATCAAATTATATTTTACCAGTCAGTTTTTTCAAGAAATAATTGAAAAATTATTATTATTATTTTTTTTTGCCTCAAAACATTTTTCATTTAATAGTTTTCAAATTCTTAGCGTTTAGAGAATTTAGTTCTTTAAATGAATTTTGCTTTTACATCAAAATTGTCTGAACTAATCAATTTATCAATTATGTGATACACTTAATATATTAAAATAAAATGGCATATTTAATCATTCTCTGTTATGCATCAAGTTTAGACTAATAATAATAAATTTAACAACATTAATAAGTATCAGGCTACCTTATATAAAGTTTCATATAAAGTTTTCGTGGCACTCGTGGTATCATATTGTTAGAGAACATAATGTATTTGAAACAATTTATATAATATATATATATATTCATATATATATAACACAGAAAACTTTCATTAAAGGCGAAATTATTATAAGGATATTTAAAACCTTTAAACTTATTCTTATAATCGCTATATTTATTTTTACTGAGTCTGAGTCTGAACGGTAAGACAGACTATATTCGCAGTCTATTTATTATTAGACATATCATATTCTTATTTAATCTGTTATACTGTACTATATATTGTAAATTTCTATAGCATTGAAATTATATAAAAATACTATAAACTGAGAATTTTCAAAATTCAATAATATTTTTAAAAAGTTTATGTATAAAAGTTACGCATATCTTAAACATTACTATAACTTCATCTTCATAATAGTTAAATGTGTCGCAGATGCGATATGTAGTTTTATTTATTAAACATTGTAAATATCTGAAAGAAAATAATTCATCGGATTTACTAATTACATTTAGCATGTTTTAAATACTTGTAGCTAATGTAAAAAAGAAAAGGCGAGGGCATACAATATTAAAATAAGAAATAATTTATGAATTTAAAAAAAAATGAAACGAAAGCCAAAAGTAGTATTTCATGAAAGCACAAAAAAAAATGTTATTTTCCTTATTCAAGAATCTTATATTTACATATAAATCCTTTTCCTTAGAAAGGCATTTATTGTTATATATATGGTAATGCTGAAGTATAATTACATCAAATGGAGAACAAAATGAGAAAATTAATTTTTCAAATTAATCAAACTGTATAGATTAATAATTTTATTTTTTGTTTCTAATAAAAATATACTCATAAAATAATTAAGAAATTTCTGATTTTTGTAGTTTATATAAAATAAGATACTTTTTATTTATAAAAAAATTAATAAAATAATTTTTAAAGGAAAATTTCACTAAATTTAAACCTACAAAATGTAGATTCCTAGAGGTTAAATTAATTATACTGTACATGAATCGTCTTTTTTTTTAAATGAAGAAAGGGAACATTTTCTTTATGGTAATCTGTTAAAAAGTCTTCTTATTCTAAACCTTCCATCTCTACGCGTATTAGTATTGAGTACCATTTCAGAATCAGGTCTGTTGCAAGTCTGAAGAAGTCTGTGAGAAGTGTTTGCTTCCCTCCATAGTGCTAATAAAGAATGTAAATCCTTCTGGCCAAGATTTAAAAACTTTCAAATTCTTTACTTTTGTTCATTTAAGAAATAAAGAAACAAACATATGTATATATATATAATAAAAAATATTACAAAAGAAAATAAAATGCACTCACTTTTCTCTTCTTAAAAAAAAATATTTTAACTTAAAAACTTTTTTATGACTTTCTTGATACAAACTTTCTCCAGTTTCATTTCTGTTGATAAAGATTAAGAAATGAACTGATTCGTTGGCTTCGTTTCCTAGCTTTTTAAGCGAAAGATTGTTCCTTTACTGAGAACTGAAAGCCTTAAGCCGGATTGGAAATGGGCAGAGCCTTAAACAAACATTTAACATTTTCTCTGGAAATACAAATGTTTGTAAACCTTTGACAAAGAAATGAAAATTTGAAAACCTTTCGACAAAGAGCAAAGGAAAAGGTCATAACCATTTGAAATTGAGAGGTATCAATATTTTTGTATTTCACGGAATTTCTTAAATTATTGATTCTGCGTTAGGAATAAAACAGAAATTTCACGATTTCGAGTTTAATGCATAAAAATTTAATAGTATCAGTACTTTTAATATTAAAAGTTTACTCTTTTTAACATTAAAAGAAGAAGAGTGTAATTCAAATTTTTATTACCTTCAGTTAGATTACTTTAAGTAGTCAAAATGTATGTATTTAATCATTGAGTAATCTTTAAAAAAAAAAAAAAACTCAAGTTTGTCGGAACAACAGGAAGAGTTCGAGTGGAAAGGGTTCGCTGTTGAAGAAGTTTAAATCGTTTGCAGATATTCCCTTGTTGTATTGAATGCTTTGAATCTTCTGTAAATGTTTCATTGTTCGGGAGTATAAAGATTTTTGAATAGTTTTGCATTGTAAATAAGTTCATCGAATAAATGGATCGTCGAATTTTCCAAGGTGCTTTATAAAGAAGTTCCTTGTTATGAACAATTAAGAAAGGTGAAACCCCTATGGATACTCAGAATGCATATATTTGTGATGTGAAATTTCTGTTGTCAACAAAATGTTGATATATTTTTTTAAAAAGTGGTCAAAAAGTGCTGGAGAGTCCTAATGGATTGGGCGTCAATATTCGGCATTTGTAAAGTAAAAAAAAAAAAAATTAAGTATAATAAAAATATACATATTTTAAAGTTATTTAAAAATATTAAAGGTATTTATTTATGGACTAACATTTAAAAATATTATGCATGGACGAACAAAAGAAAGAAAGAAAAATGTAAAAATCCACTTTTCAGCCAAAATCAGAGTTTCGTTTAATAAGATAAATCTATTGTTGAAAAATACTTTTTTTTTTTTATTCTATGAAAGTAATTAAGTTGTTATTTAAGCTTTAACTATTCGATACAGTAGAGGTGCATTCCAGTTGTGAATGATTTTGATTAAAATTCTAGGCACTTGAGGGGAAAAACGAAAAAAAAAATTAAATATAAAGCTTGGAGCCGTAGAATGGACCTACAGCACATTTTAACACAACTCTTCCATCCTCCTGCCCCGTTGTGTAATCTATTAACGTACGGAATATAATTTTCAGACCGTAATCCCCTGTTCACAAATCCTTTAAAAAGAAGGGGAATAATTTTTTTTTTTTTTATTTTTTTCTTTAGATAAGAGCTACGAGAATTTTTTTTTAATTCAACGGTAGGCGCGTGAGCAGAATTTGATACCGATTGTTTCATTCCCTGTCGTTGGGCTCAGAAGGGTTGACCCAGAACTCGAAAGAAAGGGAGTGTCTGTCGCACCAGCTGTCGCATTGTCAAGCCGAGTGGACGAAAGGTGATCGGAAACACGTGTAGGAGCCTAAAACGGGTGTATTTGCATATGGTAGGTATATTAAAAGAAGGATGTCGTTGTCATTCTGTGTCTCAATTAACCGGATTTTACCTACTCACTAAATAAATAAAAGCCCTCATGGTTCCAAACAAAGGATTTAAAAATTTCATCATTTTTGTTATAATATTAATATAACTTATATCACTAAAAATATAAGTTACATTAATATTAATTATTTTATAGTCCTGGAATAATTAATTCATGTAAAACTGTCGAACATTATCTATGCACAGCAATTATGGAATTCAATTCGAAATGAGATCAAACATATGATAGGTCAATAAATTAAAAATATGTACTTTGAAATTAGCGGATACAAAATGTTTTTTCAACAGATTATTTATTATTATTCGATATTATTGAATGAGTTATATAAAAAACAAAAATTATCATAGTTCTTTTTTATTGACGAAATCTTCACATTCCTAGCATAAAAAATTTAAGTTAATAATTTTCATTTTAATATATTCTTTACATATAATTCAGCAGTTTGAATAGCTAGTTGAAATTATTTTTAATTAACGATGTAAACTTACTGAATGAAAAAAAAATGGATTAAATTTTTTTTTTAAATTGGCTATGGAATAATAGTGGAAATCATTTAGGATTTCAAATATTAATGAAAGTTTATTTAATAAGAAAGATATTATCTATATATTAAGAATATTTAGAAATTGTATTTATAAAGAATATTTAGAAAGTTGTATTCTAAAAACGCTTCCAAATTTTTAAAGAATTTATATGATAAGGGAGCTAAAATAATTTATGTAATTTTTAATTCTTGTTGGAAACGTTTTTTAAAATCACTTCTGAAATTAAATTCGTTATTCTGATATAAAATTACAGCAAATTCATGTTCTAATTAATCAATTATTTTAAGCCAGGATATCGCATTAATTCGTTTGGTTTCAGAGTGTAATATTGAATGGAAATTGCCAAGTTTTAACCGTTTTCATCATCGTAGAAATTTCGTAGTCCAAAACCACACGTTTTCTAAGGAAAAAAAAATTATTGGAGATAATCAACATCGTTGCCCACAATAAAACATTGTCACTACATATACTGTTAAGGATGAAAAGCAATTAATCGCTCATTTCAAACAAATGGTGGAATAAGAACTCGTTTGTAATATAGAATTAAAAAGTTGAGCAATTAAATAATCAATTGGAGCTGATATGATTCATTGTGTTTTTGAAAATCTTAATTTTTCAAATCCTTGTAATTAGAGTTCATTACCCTAATTCATGCGAAAACAGGAGAAATTTCCATGAATTAAATTTTTTCCTAGAAAATGACGAATTTCTCTTTAATCCTTTGGAAGACATGCCTTAAACAGAACACTTTAGAGCCACCGTGTGCCAAATCGGGCTCATCGTTGATTTAAGTGCAGCTTCCATTATATATTAAAAGTCTAAAATACTTCATAGAATTACTTGTCCACCAATGAAAGTAAAATTAATGTCAAAGCTAAACGAATACAAATAAAAAGTAGAACAACTGCAAGCGCATTTTAAATATAGTTTGAAAAGTTTTAAATCCCCAATTTCGTATTTTGCAAGCATCTTCACTTGTTATATTACTGAAGTTGTATATTTAATTTCTGAATTTATATTATTTTAAGAAGCAGCTGGGGGAATTAGAATTATTATAGAAATAAAACGATCAGGCATTGCAAATGAAGCAAAAAGCTGCTTTTCAATTTGAATTTCAGTAATTTCCATCAGAATCAAAAATTATACTAAAAGTAAAATGCTTACCGGTTAATTTCATTACTTTTTATTTTGGAAAATACATTGCTCTGAAATGTTTTACTGAACAATGCAATTCCATGAAGTTCATGATTCCATAATCAATCAATGTCTTACAGAATTGTGGCGAATAGCTTAAACAAATTATACTTGAAATTTCGAACATTTAACCAAAGTTTTTCGTTAAATGATTTATTTTTAATTCATATATTTTTATTATATTATACATTAGTTATTAAAATTTGAAAACAATTTGTTTATTTTTTTTCTTTCTATAATTAAATTTTTCACTTAAGTTTTGTGTAGAATATTTAAACCTATTAATTGAAAAAATAAACACTTTTTGTATGATTCATCAAATATATCTAGCCGCATAACTGAAAAAGTTATGGAAAGATTTCAGATTACTAAAATGGTAATTGTGTTCCTGTTACTTTTACATATTTGTCGTTTTATTTTCGTTTTGAAAGAATAAGTTCTTTTTATTTTTCTAATTTAAAATGAAGAATTGGCTCAAATTAGTTTTGATGAAGAATTAAAAAGTTGGTTAAAACCATCCAGTGAGTCATAAGAAGATATTTTTGTACAAAAATAAAATATATATATATATATAGCATTTTCTACAAACCTACTTTGGTCATCATGCTTCCTCCCACAACACTGGCATTAGCGTCTTCCTGTGGCGTTCAGGAGAAATGATCAGTTGACCTGCAGACTCTCACTCGGAATGGAAGTAAAAATCGGTGACCCTGTGCGTAGGAGAGTCTTGTTTTTTGGCTCAGAAGTGAGTGTCCCTCCACGAAAGTATAAACTATTACTTTAAATATGTTAAATATTGATCTCTAATTGTATGTGTGTGATGTTTATGCATGTGTAAATAAAGCTGTGCTTTCTACAGCCTGCGTCTCAAGTATCTCAAACAACCATACAATCTGGTTTCCCAACCTGCACACTGCAATTTAAGTTAATTCTATTCCTTTGTGTTGATAAATAATTATGTTCTTAATATTTTTGTTATTTTTTTTTTAAATATTTCATAAATAACTCCCAAAGTATTACATACGGAACATACCTTATTCTATGTATGAAAAAAATTTTAAAAATATGTCGACAAAAACATAAGTAAATAGCTCCATAAGTAAGTAGAAAAATTTTAATAGCTCAAAAGATGCTTTTGGATAAGATGGGCCAATCAAATATTTTTATAGAAGAAATAATTTCAAATCCAAATGAATTCATCGATAAAAAGGAATTGAAAAAAAGATGATGGGAGGGAAAGGTCATAATTACTGTACTTGTACTATAATTCCTGGAACATTTAAATGAGAAATACCCTTAAGGTTTTTATTAATAAATATCTTTTTTTTTTAAATTTACTATTTTACTATTTTTTTTTAATTTTAATAATGGATAATAATAATAATATTAAATATTTTCTAGTGTGCCATTCAATGAAATTTTGTAAAAGGGTTTCATTTGTCATAACTGCGATATCTATACATGCACTCAAATCTAATTCCGGAAAAAAAAAAATTTTAATTCAAGATTTTTTTTTAATTTTTCAGACACAAGTTTTTAATTTTGAGAACTATATTCGTCTTTTGCACTTCAAATTAAAATCTTTATTTATTTGATTTATAAATAATATTTTTCGTTTAGCCATAAATACATACTGGAAATATTGAAAAAAATGTTAACTCTAATTAACTTATTTATTTTTAAAAAGTAATGATTTAATATTTAAAATAATTGAAAGCAAATTCCTTTTCATAAAAAGTTGTAAAAGTTAAAAGAAGCATTATTATTTAATAAGTTGAATATTAAAAAAATTACTTATTGCATGGTAAATCTATTAAATAATTTTATGATAAATTAAAATAGTCAATTAATTAAAATTATTAAAATATCACTTTATTTCATTTATGTGTTTTTAAAAAATCTGATTACTATGCAGACTGCTAATACATAAGTACTACAGAGTTAGAAGATAGTTGCAAATATTTCTTTGAACTTAACGATTTTCAGAGTTCCATTATTTGAAAAATTTATTAACTGTAGATTTATTTATCATTAGTTATGCTAACAAATATAAGTATTTCCTAAAATTTCAGTTTTATAATTGTTCAACGTTATATTGAACTATGTAAATTTCATTTGTTTACAATGCGCATGTGCGCCTTCTTTTGTTTTTTATAAGGGAAGTAAGCCGAAATCTATGTTCTTGTTTTTCAATTGCTTGTGAGTGAACAGTTTACAATAAAGTGGATGTGGATTCATCGAGTATTTGCTGATTGCATCTATCGACACCCTGCAAGTCTAGTACATTTTCTTTGAACCGGACGTGATATCGGGGTCTATCTTTTTTGAAGTAAGAAATATCTTTACTTTTCAATTTAATCTCTCATCGCTTAACTTTAAAAATGGCTGCGGAACTAATCAAACTACGGGGTTTCGAAAAGGCGGCTCTGACCCGCATTGCAACATTTCTGACCACCGTCAGTTCTGAAACTAGTATAATCAGTATTAAAACCGACTTTTTAGGTTAGAGGAAATATTTTGTAAAAATATTCTAATATGAATCTGATTTGCCACAAGAACAATCGGAAATGGTCGAAATCTTAAATAGGTATTTCGATGAAAAAAGAAGCATTTCGGAAGTTGTTGGAGCCAACAACGCGTGACGAACTAATAATGGATTCGAACCCCAGTTTTCTAAATGAAAGTTTTGGAACAACCTCGGATTTTTCGAATGCCTAAATTAAACATCTGTTTTTCATGGTGATTACAATCAGTGGCTTCCTTTCAAGGATTTTATATGACTGTTGTACATAATAACAAAACGCTGGCTGACTAATATTCAAAGGTTCCAATATCTATTTGGATTATTGGGAGGAGGGTCCCATGGCAGTTATTCAGCAGATTCCCAAAACATACGATAGTTATGAAGAAGCGTGGACAAAACTAATGAATCGTTATGATAAGAAAAAAACAAATCGTGAAAATTTATTAACCACGTTTTTTTCCAAAAACTCTATTTCTTATGTCAACAATAGTAATCTGAGGTTACTAGCTGACAATTCCGAGCAAGTTGTCAGAGGCTTAAAATATGTTGACAAAGGCTACAGAGCCAGATATTTGGATCATCTACATGCTTTTAAACAAAGTTGATCCTGAAACTCGTCGTCTTTGGTCGGAAAAGACTGTTGAAATAGATTTTTGATTTTTTTTTTTTTTTTTATACAGTTTTTAAATGATAGAGCCTGACGTTAGAAAATTCAAAAATTGAATCTTCAGGTCAAAAAGACGTTAAAAGTAACTCGAATCTTACTTTCTAGTTAAGGTGTCCAAAATGTAAAGAACTACACTATTTATCTAAATGTTCAATCTTTAAAAATTTGAATATATCCGCACCCAAGGCGTTTGAGATTAAAAGAAATCTTTGTTTAAATTGTTTTTCAGAAAAGCATGCAGCGAAGTTTTGTACTTCTCAATTTACATGTAGATTTTGTCATTTTAAACACCATTCTCTTTTACATGATGAAAGATTGAGATCGAACTGCGCACAAACTACTACGCTGGCTATAGATGATCGGCAGTATTCAAGGAAGCATGCATCGTTAATCCAGACTAATGTGGATCAACATACAGCGTTTATTTTAACATTATCAAGCTCGATCCGATGTGAAACTTATTACAAGAAAAGCCATGTTTTCTTGATTAACTTTAATCAAAGATGATGGTGGCAAGTATATCAAAATTCGTATTCTCGTATATTCGGGTTCTCAATCTTGTTTCTTATCAGAATAACTTGCCAAAAGGCATTCTCTTAATTATGATTCTAGTGATCGAATTTCGGTGACTGGTATTTTCACAACCCCACCTCTATGTAGAAAGAAATTGTTCCTATTTTCAAGGCATGACAGAAATATTTAATTTGAAAAAAAACCATTTGTTTTTAAATGTTTGATAGCTTCTCAACCTTCACATACAATTACATCTGAAGATCTTAATTTATTAAATGGTCTACAATTGGCTAACAGAAATTGTTTTCAATCGAGTGAGGTCGATTTAATTATTGGTGCAGATAAGTTCTTTTCCATCATTTTACTAAGACAAGTTTTACGAGCCAATGGCGAACTAATAGCTCAGAATACTCGCTTAAGATGGGTTGTAGCAGGTAACATCAAAAACAGTCAAATAGCTAATTTAACTTCTGCAAATCTATGAAGATTTAAAACATTTTTGGGAAATAGAATCGACTCCGGCTGCTAAAACTCCGGATTTAACACCAGAAGAGATATTCTGAGAAGAACACTTTTATCAAATTCAAAAATCGATTCAGACGGCAGATTTGATGTTATGCTTCCATTTCTCAAAACAAATTTAAAACTAGGAATTCATATACTTGTGCTCTTCTGCGTCTGAAGGCAATGGAAAGAAAATTTCTGGAAGATCCAGCCATTTGCAAACTGCATAAGCAATTTAAGCGCGAATACATTGATTTAGGACACATGAAACAAACAGATGATCATTCGGATCAAATTCCTGATCATAGCAAGTTTTATCTCCCTCATCATTTCGTTTGAAATATCTCCACCACAACTAAGTTTCGAGAAGTTTTTGACGGTTCTTGAAATACTGAAAATTCAGTATCTTAATGTCAAGTCAATTAAACGAAATGCTAGCTGTAGGAGCGAAACAACAATGAGACATATTCGAAATGTTATGGGATTTTCGCAGAGGAAACTTTACTTTTACCGCAGACATAACAAAAATGTATCGTCAGGTATTGGTTGACCTATCAGATCAAACATACCAAAGAATTTTATGGAGATTTAACAGTTAGGAACCTATTAAAGAGTATAAACTCGCAACTGTAACTTACGGACTTTCAAGCTCTTCTTTTCTTGCAACTAGATGTTTACAACAAATAGCAATGGATGCCAAAAAACGATTATCCAGTTGCTTCGAAAGCAATACGAGAGAATTTTTACGTAGATGATCTTCTGTTGAGTATGAATACTCCCGAAGAAATAACCTAAGTCTGCAGGCAAGTTTCTTTATTTCGAAAAGAGGATTTGAATTTAGAAAATGGAGAACAAACCACTCGGATGTTTTGAGAAGATTGAATGTTACCAAAGTAGAAGAGAACTTCGAAATGCATGGTAGCACGAGCTGCAAAGTATTAAGCGTACAGTGGAAATCAAGCAGTGATGTTTTATGCTTTACCTCTTACCTCGAAATAAACCCATTAACAAAATGTAAGATAATATCAAACGTCTCAAATTTTCGACCCATTAGGTCTAATTATCCCATGTGTAATTTGGATTAAAATATTTTATCAGAAGTTATGGTTAATTAAAAGTGGATGGGACGATATTTTACCTGAAAGTGTAGTTACTGAATGGATGGAGTTTCAGAATAATTTTAATGATTAAAATCATTTAAATTCCTAGATGTGTATCGGAAACAAAAGCAAAAATATCATTTCGCTGCTTTCACGATGCACCTGAACAAGCTTACGCCTCTCTGATCTATTGTAAACAAAAATCCGCGAATGGAACATCTGTAAATCTACTAGTTTCTAAAACAAATGTTGCACCCATAAAGCAAATTTCAATCCCTCGTCTGAAGTTACTAGGTGCAACTCTGCTCGTTTCATTACTACAGGCTGTCTTGAGATGAACATCCAAGATTCTGAAATACATGCATGGAGTGATTCAAAAACAGCTCTATTATGGCTTCCTGTACAAAACGTTGGAAAACTTTTATCGCTAATAGTACATCTAAAATCTTGGAATCCCTTCCCTCTAATTCTTGGCATTACGTGTCGTCTAAAGAAAATCCTGCTGACATAGCAACGCGTGGTATCAATCCGCAAAATTTGGGAAGTTGCAGACTTTGGTGGCATGGGCCAAACTTTTATCATCAAGATTTTAACTATTGGCCACTTGAAGATCCTACATCTGAACGAATCCCTGGGGAATTACTTGACAATTTTGCATTTTTACTACATTTTTGGTTTATTGACCTTATTTTTACAAACTTGTGGACAGGGCCGGATTTTCCTATAGGCTAACTAGGCTTCAGCCTAGGGCCTTAAGATCAAGAGGGGCCTACATTCAAATTGTTCGCAAAATTAGAATTACACTATTCTAAAAACAGTAACGTGGCTGTTACAGTAAACACACAGTAAACGGCTGTTTCTCAGTTTAATAGTCACTAATTGTACTGGGGAAAGGTTATTTTCAAGACTTAAAAATATCAAAAATCAATTAAGAAGCACAATGACCCAGAGGAGGTTGTCTTCATTAAGTAATGTGTGCATCGAAAATGAAACCATCAGAAAAATAGATTTTGATCAACTTATAAAAGAATTCTGTGTGAAAAAGTTTAGAAAAATTCTAATCTTCTATTTCGTTTTAAACGTATACTTGGATTGAATCAGTTCTTAAATACAATAACTATTAACATAAAATTTAATGATATACATTTTGATATTTTTTTTTTTTTTTTTTTTTTTGTGATCTGGATTTTGTTTGAATAGTTCCATTTTTGGTTTCATTTAAAACTTAAAATTCATAATAATTCCTACTTAAACTTTAAAGGCGAATTATTATGAAATAAATTTATCTGAATTGAATTTGCTTTAATCTTCAATGTATTAAATATATTTAATTTAATTTGATAGAAAATATGATAATTTTTATTGCATATTTTATCAAAGATTTTTATTATTTGAATTTTGTTTATTTGTAAATGTGTGTTACACTTTATTAGTTAGTGTTACAAGTACTAATGGTGCTGAGAATAAATGTCCAAATAAGTGTCCTCGACTTTTTTTTTTTTTTTATTTATTATCCGTGCCCCATTTTTTATAAAGATTAGTACCAATCACAACATGTTTCATTTAACATATTGATATGGGGGCGAGTTGGATCCACCTCCCCGTAGTGCCTCCTGGTAACGTCACTTAAGACTGCGAAGAGATCCTACATTTCCTGTGGTGACACTCATGCGGCACGCCCTATAATGTGTCGTTCGTCCCCGGAGTGTATATCAAGCCCAGTTGAGGGCAGCCAAATAAAGGTGGGAGTGTTCGGGGCCAGCGAGACACGCTCTTCTTCGGCCAGCAAACACGCCGAAAAAATGGCATGTGACGTCATAGAGTCCGACAGTCAACTCCTCTAGAACTTTCTTGGCGCGTCTTTTGTAGCGTGGTGTGTCTGTGAAACAATGTTGTTTTAGTTGAATTATTATAAATATTTCGTGTTGTATTTTGTACTTTTAATTGCTCAATAATGTTTCTTTCGTATTAGTTAAGTATTTTAATTTGTAATTGTAGTGTTATAAAATAATTAGAATTAAGATTAGTGAAAGACTTAAGCCTCGTGATATTTTGCCTAATAATATTTACATATGTTGCATTTTAGAAATGAGTTGATATTTTTAAATTTACTGTTGAGTATTTTATACATTTTGTGATGCTATAAATGTTATATAATTCTTGAAAAACTTTTTTTTTTTTTTTTTATTATACTTGTCTGAAATTTAAATATTTTTAATTTGTCTTGCAATTTGTATCTGTGTACTAGTTAACATTCAAATTATTTACCAACTTTTCTATATTTTTTTTGACTTTAAAAAAAGTGAGAAGAGTGGTTTTGAATATTAAGGTAAGTTGTATTTGCACTTATTTTTTTTTTTTTTTATCAATTTGGGTTTTAAGCATAAAAATGTTGAATATTTATACATGAATTATCAAAATTTAAAAAAGTAAACTAAATCATAGTTGGTTTTTTTAGATGGTTAACAAGTGTTGTGATCCAGGCTGCAGATCTAATTATGATCCAACAGTTTACATTTCTTCTTTTCAATTCCCCAAAGAGGAAGACAGAAGAAACTTATGGCTTAAGAAAATTAATCGAAAGGATTATTCACCGAGTAAAAATGCCGTTTGCATTAAGCACTTTAGTGAGAAATTTGATATCGCAGAAGACCATGCTGTTCGAGACGATGGATCTGCTCTAACTGTGAAAACAATTCATCCAAACTTAATTCCTGATGCATACCCATCAATATTTCCAAATCAGCCTGCATATTTATCTAGTGACCCTGTATCGAAAAGAAAAATCCATCTAAATGAAGAAATGAAATATTAAAAAGGGACGAAAAAAAATTTACTGATTGGTGTTTAAAAGAGATCATTAAAACTTTCGATGATTTCCTGAAAGAATTTCCAACAAATCTAACTAAAGAGTGGCTCTTTATAGTGCAAGAAGATGTGTTATTTTATAAACTAAATATATGTAATGGTCAAGCTCCACGGATTAAAGTGTCATTTAAAGTAGACAGAAATTTAAATGTGACTGCTTGGCATGGCGAAATAGGATTGGATAATAAAAGAATAAAAGTCAAGTATGACAGATGAACCAAATTTGATTGCTTATTAGTACACTTGGGAATTATGAGGAAAAGAATGTCTGTATTGAAGACAAATTGAATTATAGGCATTAAATTTTCTTCAGGATATTAGAAAACAGAAGGAGAAAGAAGAAGGTGAGTATTCTTTTATTATTGATGTTCTAATTGAACAAATTAATAATTTGATTTTGACTAAAGTTGCATATTCCCCAAATTATCTTTTGTTTGCTAGTAATTTTTTTTTTTTTCAGTTTTCCTTCTGCCTATAATTTTATCCGTAATTCAAAAATTTTAATTCTGCCTCATCCTGTTTATCTTAAAAGATTATCTGACCCATTTAATAATAAAAGCAATCTTGACAATAATAGTCATATATCATATTTAAAGAAAAAGATTGAATTACTTAATGAAAATGAAAAAAAATGTTTGCCTTTTACTTGAGGAAATATTCATAAATTCTAATATTTCATATAAAGCTGGTCAGATTACAGGTATGGCTGAAAATTCTGTCTATAAAGCTACTACTATTCAAGCTTTTTCTAAACACAAAAGAATAATTGCATTAATGCCAGTAAAAATCAAACTGCTGATGTATTACATTTAAATACTCCAAGACTTTTAAAAGAACTCAACTACACTGTTTTATGTTTAATATCAGATAACAATAGAATAAATAGAAATATGTTTTCTAAAATGTGCGATGGTAACTTAAAATGCTACATTCAAAATCCTGTTCAGCCAGAAAAAATTATTATTTTTGTTTGACACTGTATACTTAATAAAATTTATTCCGAATAATTGGATGACACAAAAAACAGAGGATCAAACTTTTCATTTCCCCAATATAAATGATTTTTCAGAAGTTTATTCGGCAAGTCTTAAATCTTTAAAAATATTTATGAATCGGAGAAGTTGTCAATTGAAAAACTTACACCTAAATTATATCAAAGTTCTTTATTCAACTTCATTTGAGAAACAAAATGTTTTATTCACTTTAAATCTATTTAATGAAACAAACATAACTGCTTTAAAGATTAATCAAAATGAAAATTGTAATACAGCAGTATTTATTGATTTTATATTAAAATGGTAGGAAATAGTTAATGTCAAATATCCTCAAAGGTTTCAAATTGAATGATAATTTCTACAAACCAATTGAAAGTGTTAGTGATAACAATGTGATGTTTTGAAAAAGATTTAAAGCTAGGTTTTACTCTTGGGACGATTTAAGTTCTTTAAAAGTGTCTGAACGAAAAGAATTGGGACTTCCTGGTAGAGGTGGTAAACTTACTAAGGAAACGCATTTTACTACGGAATCTTTAATAGAATTGATAAATTACATATTTGAAACATATAATGTAAAGTATATTTTGTTTGGAAAATTTCAAACAGATCCATTAGAGGCTCGATTTGGACAATATCGACAGATGTCGGGGAAATTACAATGTTTCTTGTCAGCAAGCTTTTTGAATCCGAGGTAAATTAAAAATAATTAGTTGGACAGAATTGTATTCTGAAAGAAAAGGTGAATTCCAATTAAAATCATTACAATCTTTTAAATCCGATTAATTCAGTGACAATCCAACATTCCAGATGTTTTATACGAAACATTTAATTCACATGACGATGCCGAAATAAATATAAGTGAGAAAGCAGTTTTAATTTACATAGGAGGATTTGTAGGTAGACAAGTTTGCAAGAGAATTAAGTGTAAATTATGTTGTGAGTTACTGGTTTCAGATAAGAATCTAGAATATGAAAAGGATAATTGTGAAATAAAAGAATATTTAAGGATTATTAACAGAGGTAATTTAAAATGGCCTACAAAATTTGTTGTTGACATCATTGTCCAAACATACTTAATATTTTTAAAATATGAAAGTATATTTTTAGAGTGTAAAAATCAAATCTTTATTAGAACAATTAGTTTTTGAAAAGTTGGGTTTTATATCTATAATTCCAAAAACTCAATGTTTTTGTACAACTAAAGCATAAATTTTAACAAAACATTGTTTATCTGTTTCAGTTAATATTTTTATTAATAATTATGTTGTTGTTGTTTCTTATCCCACTTGGCTGGCCAAGCCCACGAGCCCATACGTACTCATGATTGAAGGGGAGGAAGCAGCTTCTGTTGTGATGGAGCACCCGTAGGTAGAAATCTGACTTTGGCTCCGTGACGCTCTTACAGTCATAAGAGACCGGGACCTACGGCTTAAAGTGGATTCCGAACCACTACAAACATCCATGACACCGCCGGGATTCGAACCCGAAACCTCTGGCTCCAAGAGCCAGAGCGTTAGACACCCTGCCATTCAGGTCCCAAATTTGCGAATGCCAACGGCACGCGGTGTTCCCTGGTGGTCACTCACCCAAGTACTGACCACGCCCAATGATGCTTGACTTCGGTGATCTAACGAGAACCGGTATATTCAGCATGGTATAGCCGTTGGTATATAATTATGTTAAAGTAAGAAATGATAAAATTAAGAACCCAAATAAAAGAAAATTGTCAACTTTAACCTCGTAGTGTAATGAAAAAAAAGCCTTTTGGCTAGTTTGAAAGTGTGTCAATATAATTACATTTGGTATCAGTTTACAATATGATTGCATCTATTTTGTATATTTGCCTTAGAATAAAAAATATTTCATTATCTAAAAAATTATTAATAGGCATTTAGGTTTCATTATGTATATCATTGCATATATCTTGATTAAGAATATTAATTATTTTTTGTTTAGCAATAAAAGCTTTTTAGAGTAACTATTTAGTATTTAGATACTATGATTTTGTATAAGATTAATATAAAGGGATAATATCCTAATGATTGAGCTTTGTGTTTGGCCAGAAATATTCTGGCATTCATTAAGCTATAATTTTTGGATATCCCAAAGAAATTTACTAAAACCAATTTTCATGCCATAAATGTAAATATAGAAACATATTTTTGTATCATGAAGGTTTGCTTTGGAATGATGTAAATAATAAATTATATAAATGTAGTATAAATTTAATATAAAAAGTATTATTGTTAACATTCAAATAAAAACAATTTTAGGATTGAAATAAATAAAATTTATTTGAGAAAAAAATTAAGTTCAATTTTTATACATTTGTATAGATAAATTTATAATCCACTAATAAATGAAAAATTAGAAATTTTTTTGTATAATATATACAAACTATAAAGGTTATTTGTTTATAAATTTTTTGAAATAAGTACTTTATTAAAATAATTTATTTCTGCCACCATAGAAAATTTTTATGAACGAAATAAGATAAAAATTATTTCATATGGGGAATTAATCTACTTTTTAATAATTGTATTTATATTTAAAAAAACGTTTGTGTATAAAACAATTCAAGGTCGATTCATAATGTGGTACTATTGGTTTAAATAAATATTTAAAGTTAAATGATATTTCTAAAATCAAATCTTCCCCCTGGAAGAAGCTCGCCTGAAACTGTGACGTCACAAAATCGGCTCTCAGGCCCTGAAGAGCGCGATGAATGAACCATCTCGCTGGCCCCGGGGTATTGCATTTATTGCATGTCACCCTATCCTTGGAGCCGGATAAGGCAGTACAGTTCTTAGCCGGGGGAGGGTGCTGTCGTGCGACCTGGTTATTCAGTTTTCCCGCAAGCCTTCGGGTAGGACTGGTTAATCATATAGACTTAACATATTGATATATATCACAGTAATGATGTATTTTATTATCTCTCGTGTAATTTACAAACTTAAAAAATGGGAGTTGGAAGGGCCTCATAAGTTGAATAGCCTAGGGCCTCTTTTCATCTAAATCCGGCACTGCTCGTGCACAGTTAATCTTGCTTTACAGGATATTTTTGAGAAACATTCTTCATTAGCAAAAATTATTCGCATATCGGTTTATTGTCGACGCTTTATAGTAAGATGGAAATAATCTCTCTAATGAAGCTACATATTTATCTCTTTCAGAAGGCATTTTCCTGACGACCTGAACAGCAAAATACTCTCCTTTATTCATTTCTTGGATAATGGTATTTTATAGGAAGGAGGGCGGATTAGAAGATCCAATTTGCCTTTTAAATCAAAACATCCCATCTTATTACCGGGAAACCACAAGATTAGTGCAATGATTATTCAAGAATCCGCACATTGCAAACTTGCATGATGGACCAACTCTCTTGGCTCACATTCTGAGCAAACTTATTAGAATGTTGGTTCTAAGTGATTGATTTGAAAAATTGTTAATAAAGGTGTTTGTAGCAGGTATTATTCAAATGTGCAGGTATTATTCAAAGCCAGTTAAACAACTGATGGGAGACTTGCCTAAGGCTCGTGTCGAGATTAGCCGAGCTTTCACAAACTGCGGTTGTGACTTCACATAATCAATCGATATAAAACTCGCTAAAGAACGTGGGCAAAAGACTACTAAAGCTTATGTAGCTTTATTTGCATGTTTGGCAACAAAGGCGTTGCACTTGGAATTAGTGGGAGATCTAACTTCTGAATCTTTTATTTCAGCACTCAAAAATTTACATCTCGACGTGGTTGCCCATCACATATACATTGCGATAATGCCACAAATTTCATAGGGGCACTTCGTAAAATTGACGAAGTTCAAGAATATATTAATGCAATTAATGACAATCCAACGATTACTTATTTTTTAAATACTTCGGAAATTGATTGGCATTTTATTTCACCTTCTTCACCTCATTTCGGGAATATGGGAAGCTGGCATCAAATTGATTAAACTTCGTATTAAAAAGGTCAATTGATGATGGTAAATGGACATTTGAGGAGTTGAGTACACTTCTGTGCCAAATCGAAGAGATCCACAATTCTAGACCTTTAGTTTCACCAGATAACGATATTGAATCATTGCATGCTTTAACCCCGTCTCATTTTTTAATAGGCGACAATTTAAGTTTCCTTCCGTCGAACGAGGAGCTACCCCATCGCACTCGATGGTAACTTGTTCAAAACATCCGGAAGAGATTTTGGGAAAGGTGGCACAATGAGTATTTCATTTCCTCCAGCAAAGAAGGAAGCATTTCCTCCAGAAGTGGAGGAAGCCTGAAGAGAATCTCCAAGTTGGAGACTTGGTCATCATAAAAGGAATCCAATTTTCCACCAGCCAATTGGCCATTAGGCCGAATCTCTCGAAGGTGAATCCCGGCGAGGACAAGCGTGTACGAGTAGCCACCGTCAGAACTTTAAAAGGACTGTTTAAATGAAATATTTTTAAATAATTAAGTTATAATTAATTCGGGCAGGAGCAAGTTCAGCGTTATATTGAACTATGTAAATTTCATTTGTTGATAGAGCCGGCAGCTCTACCGGTAGCGTTTTCGCCTGAATTGCATGGAGGGAGGGAGGTCGAAGTGGATCCGTTCCATTCAATGGAAAGTAGGACTTTAAAGGAGATTTTTCCCACTCCCTCTGAAGCTCTCACGGCAAAAGAGTCCATCACCACACCTAACTATTTAAACGAGACCCCCCCCTCTCCCATTTAAAGCTCCCACGGCTCTCCATCCAAAACGCGGCACGGTAAGCACGGATTTGTAGTGAAATTCACGATACAGTAATAATTCCCGGATTACAAAAAAGGTTGTTACTGCAGGTTTCTGATTCCATTTATTCGTAAGTTTCCTCGTCACAGAGGTTTTCATCATAAATTTGAAATGTAACTAACAATGCTATTTACTTGTGTTCGAAAAAAAAAATGGGGATTCACAACGTTCGGTAACAGCCAATCAAGTGAATGGAAGGAAAGTGTAAAAAGTAGGGATACATCAGTAGTTTCTATTTTAGTAGGATATAAAGTAGGTTTCCGGACCAATGAAGCTTCACTAGAAAGATGTAAGCCATGGATAACTTTTAAAATTTGTATATACAAATAAATTAAGTAATGACGTAATTAATATTAATAATAAAATAGTTGGAAAACATAGTACAATTATTGACAATTATAAGCAAAGCAGTGAACCCTAATAAATATGCAACCGTATGCAAATAATTTCTCCATTTAGGGAGCCTATTACTGATAAGGTGACAAATAGTTCGTTAGTTACAGAGCACGACAGCGGAAAGTGATTTAGTGCCATTCTGTTCTCCAATATATTACAATATCAAATTACAGATGTGAGTTGATGATTCTTCGGAGTGCAGCAATATTTTATATATGAAACCACAGAAGTACCCCGACCAGCTAGGATTTCAACAACTGATTTTATGCGTTTGGCAACATTGCAACCATTTATGTTCATGATTTATCTTGGTTGTACATTACATTTTCTTTATAATGTTCTGTGGAGCTTTTTTTTTTTTATTATTATTCATCGAAAGAAATTTACCCCTTTTCCTTGTCGTTTAACCTGTATAGACCTAATTTTACTTCTGAATTTATAAAAGAAGAGATTTGCGAATGCTTTTCTTATGTTTACTTATTTGTTTAATAACGTATTTCTGAATGAATAAGAAAAATTGGAAGATATTGACAAAAATATAAAGAAAATTCCATGACTATTATTTCTATCAATGACTCACGAGTAATCCTTTTTTAAATTAAAATATTTATTCGTTGGAGGCACAAGAAAAATATAAAATATGGTTCTCTTACTTAAACATATACTATTTTGTTTACAATAAATATTTGGATTCCACATTTATAACTAATTTTCAAAACTCTTCTACTACTAGATTGGATAGGAGAGTCGAGTACCTGTGCCCGTAGTGTACATCTGCTTAGAATTCAAATATAATAAAACAAAGTATCACAGAATTAGCAGGAATTAAAAATTTTAAAGCAAACAGTTAATAGGATCAAACCTCTTTAATGCTTATCAAGTGACTAATTTTTATTATAAACATACTATTAGTATAACATTTCATTTGTGGGAGGATGAATATGATAAACATCTACATCCATAAATTTCAATTTCTATTCTAATTGAAAGTTGTTAATTCTTTCTAATCACAGCTGAATATACCTATAATTAGTGCAGCTCTCAAAGAGTGCATATATTTCATTTTTGTTTTTGCAAGAATTAATTTAAATAAAGTAGCAATAAAAATGTTTAAGATAAGTTTTATTCACCGATTGCTTAGCCACCTTAAGTTAAATGATTATTTTTAAATATTAAATTCTTTAAAAATAATATTTATATTCATTTTTTTTTGCATTCTGTATTATTTCAATCACTATCAATCAATTTGTATAAGAAAAACATTATGTGCTATCCCATTTTCAGAAATAACTCGGAAGATTTCTTTTGAACGTTGGGGCACCCCATAGCTTACAGGGTTACGAGACGTTTCGTAAAAATTGTAGTATCACTGTTGTCTTATAATAAGCATCCTCTCACATATCAAATAACCATGAGTAAAACAGAACTTTATATATCCAAAAGCACTGTGATGTTTTGTTCGTACTGTTACATATTTTATGCATTGAAACAAAAATGTGTTTCGACTGTTTCTTTGCAGATTGAGCATAATGGAGATGAAGTCAGGGCATATCTATGGAGTTTTGGATTGCTAGGATATGTTTCTGTGCGAAAACTGGAAATAAGCATATCTTATTTTCGATGATTGGGAAAAGTCTGCGAGGAGGTTTAATACTATTCAAATGACTGAATTCTTGAGCATATTTGCCACTCATACCTTGCTCTGTTGCTTTTAGCTCTTTTGTAGTTGAAATATGATATCTTCCTGTGATATCTAATGAAAAAATTTTTTGAATCGGCTAGTTCATTTTCTGTAATACCAGCATGTCCTGGGGTGCAGAGGAAATCAATGGATAAAATTCCACTGCAAAGATCTTGCAGTTTATTGCCAAGAAACTGGATGATACGATTGGAATGGATATTACAATTCTGTAACGCCAGAAGAACTGATAGACTGTCTGTGAGGATTATATATTTATGAGATAAAAGAACATAAGTTGAAAGGGTTAAAAAGAAGTGCAAGGGCTTCTAATGTGAAAATACTATTGTAATTTGAAATCTGTCCTGATAAAGATTCTTCTGAAAAGGAATTGATGACTGCTATTGAATGTTTAAGTTATGTCTTAGATTCGTCAGAGGCTAAAATGATTCTATCTTTCCGATATTCATTTTTGTATTGTTCAAAAAGATTTTTGATGATATGAGGAGGTAAATGTTTTGTTTGAAAAGGAAAATCATTGAGATGAAATGTGACTTTAGAGTTCAAACTAACAAGAGGAAAATTAGGAATTAAATTAGAAGGAATAATATCCAAATTGTCCAAAAGATTGCAAAAAACAAAAAAAAAACATTGAAGTGAATTGGGAAGCTTCAAATTTTTATTTTCCGAGCGAAGATAAATGGTGAGTGGAGAAAGAGGAATCAAAAAAAATATGTTTGACAGAAAAGCAAGCAGCCTGGAACAAAGAAATTAGACCAGTTTATTTTAAGTATCGGCATCTACCTTGGAATACCGGTTGCAAAACGTAAAAAGCCAGATTTTATAAGGTGTTAAATATTTGGAAATCACTGTGGCTAGATGAGATAAAAAAAAATGTTCTTTTGAAATTTTACTGTAATGCAAATGTAAATAATCTGCGATTGAGACATTGATTAATAGAAAAACTTTTATACTGAATATTTGAGGTGGCAAAGTAAAACAATCATTAATAAAGTGTCAATATTTAACTAATATTTAATTCACTCATGGCTTTCTTTCAGGGGAAAAATAATTTTTTACGATTTCATTAATTTTAAACATGTTCCATTGTGATTTTACAATGAAATACACTTTAGACTTAGTTTCCTTACTAGAATTAAGTAGAAAAATCTTAAATATTTTATTTCGTTTACAGTCGCTCCTGCTAGTAGAAACTGTTTATGATTGTTATGCAGCAACCCAAAAACTTACTCCTAACTCTATTTCTCAAAATTTTAAAAAAAAATTCTACCGCGACATGAGAAACATAAAGTAAAAACTTTTGCAACACGAAGCTTTTTGAAAGGCCTACGAGCATAAGACCAATGTGCCCTAAGCGTCTGTACAAGGTCTGTCTTGAAACTGTAAGAATCAGTAGCTGAAGAGAGCTGACAGATAGGTCTGATGCTGTGCTCCGTCTGTTTCTTTTTTGGCAGTAACTGCCTAACCTCATTCGGCGTTGTAACTGGGGCGACCTTTGCTGTAACATCTACTCACATTACCATCATCTTGGAATCGTTGCCAAAGCCTGGAGATGACACTCTAAGAATTCCAAGTTCCTCGGATACTTCCAGCTGGGTACGTCCAATTAAATCGTCACGCGAAAAGACGTAAAAATATGAAAATGCATTTTGTGTATTATTATGCGGTTATTTTACTGAAAGGCTTTTAAAGCGCTTATGAACAGATTTTACTTCTTTACCAGCATTGCTTAATACCGCTCCTTAATCGTCATTTTGACGTATATCCGCGCCATCTGGTGGTTTCCTGTAATTTGCAAAATTCAAGATTGTGATAATTCTACAGGTGAAATTTTATTTTAGATCAATTTAATGTGATTTTGAATTATCCTTCAAATTTATGGACATGAGTGTATATCAAATCTTATTGCCGATAATTTTTAAAAGTCAATTTATCACAATCATAACCAATATGGTATTCTAAGAAATTTGTATTTTAAATAACGCAATGTTAAGGTTTTTTTTTATTAATTAATGCTACAGGCAATTGAATTTTCCTTGTTTTAGTAAACAAAGTATATAATAAAGTTATCCCAACATTTCACTTTCTCGTACATTTTTCAATGAAATTGCTATAATACAGCTTGCTATAACAGTTACAATGACAAAAATTAAATGAATGTTTAAGATACAATAAATTTAAAATTTTTAAGAATGGGGTCATTTTTTACGTCAAATCAAAGCACACATTTTACTTAAACATTTCAGATGGGTAATTAATTTAGCCTAGAAGATGCCTATGCATATAAGATAAATAAAAAATGTCAAATTTAACTGAAATACAAGCACACGCATTTTGAAACTCAATAGGTTTATGTTAAGTTCTTTAAACTACAAAAATCATATGACCAGCCTTATAAAAATCGCCATGGCAATTCTTCCAGTTAAGCTAAAGAAACGAATGAGTTTTTACCTTTTTTAATAACCTTACAGTTTCATAACAATAAACAAGTAATATAAAAAAATTAAAAGTCAATTCTACTTTTTCCACTATATTGCAGAAAGTCCTTTATAAATAATTTTCATTCATTTTTTTAAGTTTAACTGGTGCCATCTATTGGTAGAGGTACATGCAACGTAAATCTAAAAAAACTAAAATTGATTAATTAAATTTAATTAATGAATTAATATTTGAAAAACGGTATTAGCATCCAATGTCATCCACTACAAGTTGAAAAATATATATTTGAATTTGAGCGGATGAATAAAAATTATTTTATTGAAAATTTGATTTGAACGATTGAAAATTTGAATTGTCTATATAAGTGAATTATCTATATTTTTGAATTTGAATATATCTATATAGGGAGAATGTGAGCTAATAGAAAGAATTGAAAAAAAATAAGAAATCAAATATAAAATATATCCTTATGAATTTCTACTGTAACAAAACTTATTATATGAGACTATTTTTTAAAATTCTTATGAGTTTAAATGATTCATTAAATTATAAGAATTAAACTCTAATTTTATATATAACTGCAAATTTTGAAAGATGCTCTTGGTACGTGTAGATGCAAAGCACAAAAAAACTATTCTTCCCACGTCATTTTCACAGGCGTCCTTCCCCCACAATTCTTCCCCCATTCCCCAACACCCCATGGGTGGTCTTGCTTCCCTCGACAACTAATATTTACCACGGAACTATTAAAGAGAGGAATTATCAGACTGAGCTATAGAGAAATAAAGAAAATCTCACAATTTCCTCGGATGGAGGAAAGGAAGGGATGTCTGAAAAATCGCTCTTGAATGAAATCCTTAAGAGATGAATTTTAAAATAAAATCTCAGTAATATTATAGAAGAAGCATTTAAGATAAAAAAAAATTAATGACAAAAAAGATTATTACAGGGCAATTTTATAAGTTGTTTAATCATATATAAATTAATAGAAATTGTTTCTTACTACGAAATTTGTGTAATAAAAAATATTATAAACGGAATTTATACAATAAACTTTATAAACGTGGAATTATGTATCGATATATCTGAGTAAAAATATTCTCTATGAAATTAAAAGGCAGTTTTTTTAAATTATAAATTGATTGCCAAGAGACATTTTATGATTTACGTAATGTTGCCATTATAATAATTTTTTGTTATAATTTTTGCTTGAATATAGTTAATATTAGACTATACTATATTAAATATTAGACTTTTTAACAATTAAATATTAGACTTTTTTTTTTAACAACATGCGTGAAAAAAAAATAAATGTAAACAGAGAATATTACAGTAAATATTTAATTCAAAAAAATATTAGTTTTTAGTTAAATTAGTTTTTAAAAAAATCATCAATAAATTTATTGAAACTTTATATAAAACAAGATATTAAAAGTCCTTTAAAGTAAATAAATAAATAGCTTACAATTTTTTATAATAATTAATGTTTAAAAAATAAGGCTTGTTCAAAAGATATTAATAACAAGATACAAATATAAGAGCTTCTTTTTTTTCTTGTAAATTTCTATTTCATTTATCCAATATATTTTTTAATTTATTATGGTTAATTTTGTTAACGGAACTTTAAAATGTGACAATTACTTAAATATTATTTTAAATTCATCAAAATAATTGAATAATATTTCTAACATGTATCTTAAATTTTTAATCATACAAAAAATATCTCGTCCTATACCCTTCCACTCTATCAAAAATCTCCTCAAAGGAAATTAAAGTCAGAGCTCTAGAAGACCTCTATAACCGCGTTTCCCCAAAGTCCTGGAAGAATGCCATCCCAAATCTATGCTCATCCCAAAATCTACGCTCATTTCCGACTGGTCGGACATGACTGCCTGCAGAAACCATCTTTACAGACTCAAAATTGTTCCTTCCCCTATATGCATTCTGTGCAGCTCTGGAGAGCCATGGACTCCATGCAACTACTGCACTCTCCTGCTCTGAGCAGTATCGCCGAGCGATATTGAGAGGCTAGAGATATGTTGGATTACTGAACTCCGTTCCAGCATGTTTTGTTGCATTCTCTGCTCTTTTTTTTATTTATCGTTGTTCTTTTATTGCTGTAACTGTTCATAATCTGCCATTGGAAATAAAAAAAAAAATAAAAAAAAAAAACATTTATCTTATTCGAGAGGTTATCTTAAGGAATTCAAGAAATCTTTGGAATTTACTTTTTAATCATTTTATAAAAGTGGAAATCAAAGACAGATGAAAACTTATAATAAATATTTAAAAATATAGCTAATTTTCATGAACGTTACTTTCTTTGAATTATCTATTATAATGCATATTAGACCTTGTAAACAAATTTTATATTGATAAACAAACAAAGATTTTTATTTCATGCAAATTAAGTTTCTGTTTTTAATACAATATTGGTTTAAAAGCGTTTAACAATTTAGAAACTTTTTCAGAATAAAATATTAACAATATTTCTTAATTTATTTCTTATACAATAGTTGCAAAATATTCTATCGACCTACATTTTTATAAATGCAACTAATTGAAAAGTACAGAAGAGTAAGAAATCTTTAAAAACTTATTCCTTGATATTTTACAGTCGCAATCTGATTTTATGAATAAAAAAGTATAGATAAAATAACATCAAAATATCTATGATCCATAAAGCCTATAAAAATATTCTATCATTTATTTTAAATAATAGCAAATGTAATAATATGTTAATGACAATTGCAAAAATTTGTGTAGTTTTTTTTTTTCTTCATATTTTTTTCTAGGAAATCCAACTTATTTTTTAGTACCTCATTTTTATTATATATTTATTACAATTAATCTATTGTTTTTGTTAATTTAATTATTTATGTATTGAAACTCTTTTTAAAAAGATTTAATATTGGTAAGAATTTCTCTTGTTGATTTAACAGAATTTGCTAACTCCAATTTTGCTCTCTCAATCCTTTGTTAATGTAATTAATGTTTTTTTTTTTTAATATTTGAGCAAAATGGTTTTTTTTTTTTTTGACTGTTTGAATTGTAAATTATATAAATAAACTGAATCAACAAAAACCATTGTAACGTCAGACATAAAAGATCAAATTAAAATTCATGATTGTTTTATCGGGTAATCTATTTGCTAAGAAATTGCTGACAAAATTTGCTAAACAATCACAAAACAAAAATAGATACTTTGAAAATTTATTTATATTTTATTATAGCATTGAAAATTTTTAATATTTTAAGCATATTGGCAATATTTAAGTAACTTTAATTTATTTTTAATTTAAGTCTTAAAAACTTTTATAATGATAACAGTGTTTCAATATTGAGAATTTAAATAGTTTAATCAGTGATTACAAATTTAATAAAAGATTTTAAATCTCACATATATCACTTTATGCAATCATATACAACTTAGACTATTCATGGTATTTGTATGTAAGTAATATGTGCCCAAACAATTTCATTTTTTTTTTTTTCTCTGTAATAATAAAAATTAAATCAAAACTTCTAAATTATTTAGAATAATGGTTTTTAAAATTCAAATAATTTTATTGTTTAAGCTTTATTTTTAATAAATTTTATTGCATAGATGTAATAAATAAAATAATTCCTCCCTATAGATTGCATAGATGTAATAAATAAATAGGAACAAATTTAGCCTTAACGAGAACTAGTTATAATGTCTAATAACAATTAAACAACATTTCTGCAACATAAGGACGTAGTTATAAAAAAACTCTTTCACGTTAATAAAATATTAATAACATAACATCATAATATATTATATACACACCAAAGTATAGAATTCTAAATCATAGTTATCCCTGATAAGCGAGAAATAAATAATAAATCTTAAATCCATTCAATTATCATCTTTACTTCCTTTCGACAAATTTTTAGAATTAATGTTAGGATTATGCACTGTGTTTTTTTTTATTAACTTTTAAAGCTAAATTTAATATTCAGAGCTACCATTTTCATAAACATTTTCAAAAGATTTCTTCTGGCTTATTTAAAAATATTTTTTTCAACTGTTTATAAATATGCGTTTGAAAATTTTTGTTTCATTTATACTTACACTTATCTAATATTTCCTTTTTTCCCAATAGACTTTTTTACTACTTTCTCAGTTTTCAATAGAATGAAGAAAAAAATATTTTCTATTGATATTTTTATAATAAATATACTAAATAGGAAACAAATTATATGCAGCAATTTGAAATACTAAATTACAGATCTTTTTGTTTTATTGTATTTATTTCAGATCTTGTAATCCTTACAATTCATGTTCTAATCAAACATGGAAAATATTTGGAAGTATGGAATATTTTTATTACTTCTTGTGTCCATTTTAATCACAAAAATTTTAATCTTTATAATAACTTATAACATTTAAGCAACATGCCCATTGCATAATGAGGCAGTTATACAGATTCAGGATTATTTCTGCATCAAACTATATTTTGGGAAACATGAATTTGAGATGATTTTTTTAATTGCCAAATGTAGTTTCCAAATTTCTATTTTTCTCATTTGACTTTTACTTTAAAGCTGAATATTCTCAGAAAATTGAAGTCAGAGGAAGAGGGAAAATCCAATGGGAATTGACTTTCAGTCAGTTGAGCAGTAGAGGAATTATTCGATCACCCCTTTTCAGAAAATAGTAATAATCAGCGACCCTCTGTAAGAAAACAAAATAAAGATATGCATAAAGATGCAAATTCAATTGTCTTTTTATCTATAACTTTTTTTCTTTCTAAGTCATCGCATTATCCATAAAGATAACAAATGATAATGAAAATAATAAAAATAAAACAGATTTGCGTACATTAAAAACAATCCAAAGGAGAATAAATTTTATGCACTCTGTCAATTAATTAATCCTGAGCTTAATTTTTGTCAGCAGCATCCTTAAATCACTGCGATCCGTCATTTTCTGTCAGTTTCTTCTGTTGAAAAATTTCTAATCACATTAAAGTAAAAATAAAAAAGAAATTCAATTGAAAATTTTTTGTATTAAAGGCCATAATCTAGGATAAACTATAATTATATGCTTTTGCAGCTAAAAATGTTTGTAGCTATCTTTTAATAGTTGACAAATAGTTTTTTTATAAGATTCTTTTTTTTTTTTATGATTTCATCATCCTCTTATTTATTTTAATGCTCACAATGGCAGCCGAGTTTATTATTACCACATTTTATATAAAAATCATGTATGCATAAGTTGTTGAGTGCTTATGGACTGAAATGGAATGGTAATAAATGGCAATGGCAATGATAATTGTTCGTCAACATTTAAATTCATACTGCACCAAGCTCATGGGGTATCGTATGCAATTTTGCAAATTTCCTAAGGCATCTATAATTCGTCACCTGTTACCACCTTGGCTCA
The DNA here is from genome assembly GCA_021605095.1 of Caerostris extrusa. Classification (NCBI taxonomy): domain Eukaryota; kingdom Metazoa; phylum Arthropoda; class Arachnida; order Araneae; family Araneidae; genus Caerostris; species Caerostris extrusa. The sequence continues at coordinate 70,879 of BPLR01018972.1, forward strand.
TCCTCATAAAGAGAATATTTTTTTGGGCAACAAATGGCGATTTGTGGTGACCATTGATAACTTGGGAGAGTTTACAGCTAAAAATCGGTTGATTATTTCGAGAGGAGGAGCGAGGTGCGACCTAAAGAGAATATTTTTTTTTGATGGTTTTTAAGCACGTAAAATTTGGAGCAACGGATCTATATCACATTTGTTTCCGGAAATGAAAGACATTAGCAGCAGTTGAGTATTTCGTAGGCGATCGTGGTTTCCGAGAAAGTGTCTGAAAGAACTGGTCACTGATGCACTGGCCATTCTGCATCAGTAACTGTCTTGTATGTAGACATTTTAATGTATCGAAATGTTTTAATTATTTTATTTGCTTTTAATTTTATATTTAGAAATGATTTACATCTTTAATATTTAGTGAATAAATGTATCCGGGTAATGTAAAGATACAAAATTCTTTATAGTATTCCAGATAACTCTAAGGGTTAGTAATAATGCTATAATTAAGATCATGAAACTTTAAATTTATTACGTTATAAAGTAATGAAACTCTCTAAGGAAGAGCTACTTTAAAAATGTATTTAAATTAGTTTCCCCTTCATTGTAAAACAATATCGCTATCATAATTTATAACTAAACGAAAATATTCAATACAGCTGTAAAACTGACTATATCAATACGGTTAGCAAGATCATAACAGAAAAGAATAATATATGTATATACACTTAAAAATTCTCACCTAAAAAATGTAATTAAAAAAATAGTAGGTTAAAAGAAATATAATAAAACGATAGACGATTTTCAACATAGTAATTCTAACATTTTTTTCACAATCAACAACAATAAATTTCAGTTACTAAACACAATACAAGTAAAATTTTTAAATAGTAATCTATTTACAAACGAATAATTCAAAAAAGGAATTGACTTAACATTACTTGTAGCAAATACTAAGTCTAAGTATAAGTTAACGTAGTTCAATGGAATTTTGATCAATGCATAAAACAAAATCCCACTCAAACATTATAATACAAAAACTTTTAAATTAAGTATAAAATTAAATATAGAAAAATAAAATAACAGAAATATTATTTTAACTCGGGTCACTACAAAAAATTGGTAGGCAGTCGACGAATTTAACAGGGAAAAGTAATCTTACAAATTGAAAATTTCGTTTCTCTAAAGACCACCTGCTTTCTCTGGTGGTGTGGAATGGTTAACAAAAGTGTAATTTCAGTTTCCTAGAAGAAACGTGCATATTTATTCATTCTGATTCCAGCTGATATTCAAATTGTGCATTTCTTTTCTGCTAATTGACAGAAATTTCTCATTTTCTGATTTCCAATCGAGAGGTGATCCAAGATAAATTTAAATAAAAATATACATAATTTTATTTAATATACATACATACACACGCACACACACACACACACACATATATATATATATATATATATACACTCAACAGCCAAAACATTATGACCACCCCTACATTTTGCAATGAACTCGCCTGGATGACGTGAAAGGCACGTGATCAGGTGGAAGTGGTATTTAACTGCTGCTGGAGAGTCTGAAGAATCATTCTTTCACTTACTTCTGTGTGTGATGGGAAAGGCTGCGGATCTAAGCGACTTTGATAGAGGGCAGATTGTAATGGCTCGAAGGTTCGGAACAAGTATTTCCGAAACTGCACGACTCGTGGGTTGTTCGCGATCTACAGTTGTTAGTACTTATGCAAAGTGGATGAATGACTGTGAAACCAGCAGTAGACGACATGGTGTTGGACGTCCACACGCTATCAAAGAAAAAGGTCGTCGGAGACTGTCTCGCATGGTGAAGCAAAACCAGAGCCAGACAGTGGCTCATCTGACAGCCCAATACAATGCAGGGCCAAGTAGAATAGTATCGGAGCACACTGTTCAGCGGACACTGTTGGATATGGGGCTACGCAGCAAACGTCCCACTCGTGTGCCTTTGCTGACCAAGCGTCATCGCCAACTGCGCCTGCGCTGGGCCCGGGAACATCGTGACTGGTCCATGGATCAGTGGGAGAGAGTTGCCTGGTCAGATGAATCACGGTTTGTCATTCATCACGCCGATGGCCGTGTCAGGATACGCCGTCTTCCAGGCGAACAGTTGCTCCCTCAATGTACAGTAGGTCATACACAGGCCGGTGGTGGCGGTATTAGGTTTTGGGGGATGTGCGTGGTTGTGGTAGAGCAGACCAGGAATGCTACAGGGTATCTGAACATCACTGCGGACCAGTTGCACCCTTACATGGCCTCTGTTTTTCCAGCTGGAAATGGAATGTTCCAACAGGACAACGCCCCTTGTCACAAGGCTAAAATTGTGTTGGAGTGGTTCCAGGAACATGATGCTGAATTCCAGTTAATGTCCTGGCCGCCAAACTCACCGGATCTCAATCCGATAGAACACATTTGGAATGTCCTGGGACGGCAGCTCAGAGCCGTCAACCGCCAATTCGCAATATCTCATATTTGCGTGACCGCTGCTTAAACATCTGGTATAATCTGTCTCCGGCCATATACCAAGGACTTGTGGCATCCATGCCAAGGCGGGTTGAAGCTGTGTTGCGCGCCAAAGGTGGGCCAACTCGTTATTGACAGGTGGTCATAATGTTTTGGCTCTTGAGTGTATATATATAGTATATATATATATATATATATGTGTGTGTGTGTGTGTGTGTGTGTGTGTGTGTGTGTGTGTGTGTGTGTGTGTGTGTGTGTGTGTGTGTGTGTGTGTGTGTGTGTGTGTGTGTGTGTGTGTGTGTGTATATCCCAAAATTCAAACTGTCCACGAATTCAAATCTTGCGTGAGTTTTGGGACACTCTGTGCAAGAGAGATATTTATAAGTAATGAAATACTCAGAACTCCTTATTGAAATCAAAACATATGAATCGATAATGCATTTCATAAGTAATTGTTTAAATCAAATGTATTCAAACAATTCCCTAAAAAAACAAGTACACTCAAAAATTATATGCCATATATGAAAATTACTATATTATTTATGAAAAAAAATAAAACTTCTATAAAGTATTGTTAACAATAATTTGTGAAGCAATTAAATGGAAAATATCTTTAATAACTTTTTATGTACTTTTTTTTGCATTTTTTACAATTTTATTACCTTATTGATTATAAGGCAATTTAAAACAGACCTTTTACAGATAATATAGTCATGGATATTGTAATTTTTCATAGCTTTTTCTCCATCAAAAATTAAAGTATTTATGCAATTTAAAATAATTTATTTAAACTTTTTTTTTTTTTGACTAAAGTACCGCTAATGAATTAGGAGAAATAACAATATTCTTATATTGTTACTACTTTTATAAATTATAGAAATCAAACAAATACAACACTTGTTTTAAATTAGAAATGAAACCTTCCAAAGCAATAAAAAATATAAATAATAAAAATATATATGTTATTTTGGGATAGCAATCGGATTTCTTACAAAAGAGTATTCCGAGTATATCCATGAAGCTGAAGTCACTGATTTTTTTTTTTTTATCTAATTTTTAAGGAATGGCATTATTTGAAGTTCGGAGTGCTCGATTTTAAACCAAAAATCATTCAAGATCTTGATTTTTATCATATTAACGTTCTATCAGAAGGACTTTTTTTCATGTCGTTGAAGTAACATATTTTAAAAAAGAATATAAAGAAATTAAGTAAAATAATAAAATATTAAAAGTGAAAGTCAGTTCAAATGATATTGAAAAATGATCTGTGAAAATATTTTCTCTTCCTAAGTTTAAAATGGAAAAATAAAAGAAATTTTGTTTTGAAATTCTGCTTTAAAGAATTCTTCATTGCTATGAAATGTTTCCAATGCATTTATCAAAATTTTATTAATTGTTAATTCAAAGAAAAGAAAGCAGAAACTATTGCTTCTATTTTCTTTCTTCTTAAAAATCATAAAAAGCTGAAACGTCAAAATTATGTGTAAAACTAACAATTTGTTCATTGCATTAATTGAAAAATAATGATTTTCTCATGTTTGTGAAAATTCATGAAGGACTTAGAGTTGAAAAGGAAATGCAAAAGCGCATGAATGCAAATGATTATTTCAAAACTAGCGCATGCGTATGCTTGCCCTTGAACGGCGGATGGATCCGAATAATTGAAAAATAAATTTTCTATGCAAATTCGACAGAGTTGAAAAGACACTGAAAAAGCTGAACGCAAAATTATGTGTAAAACTAACAATTTGTTTATTATTAATTGAAAAAATAAATTTTCTATGCAAATTCACCAGAGTTGCACAGTGGTCAATAGCTAAAGACATTCGTAGACGTCTGCTGCAGCTACTCATTTTTTTCTCTAAAAATTTCTAGAACTTTGCAGTATTTGTTTTTGACAATATTTCTTGTTCCTTCTAGGATGGTACATAGGAAAGGAAAAATCACAATCTCAAAAAGAAGATGAAAAAAATTAAACTTCCACCTCAAGCTGTTCCCTTCCTACAAAGCTTGCGAGGCGCTGTATTTCGACAGGTAGTGTGAAAAATGCGATAAACCTTTAGTAAAATGCATTCCCGTTCCCATCACATGCAACCGTTGTTCTGGCCAAAACATACTGATACACAAAAACTGATTTATGATTCTATATTACAAAATATTTGATCATTAGCATTTTTATAAAAACATTTGAATAAATATTTGAGTGTCATACATTTTTATTGAATGTCATAAAATTATTCACATCTTCAAATCGAACTATAATCGCATCATGACACGTGGCATTACACATAGCATGCAACAATCAAAGTGGAAACATTTGCATAATAAGTATTGAAATTTTATATTTATTACCTGAATAGCAATCCATTAAAAAACAAAAACTTAACGTAACATAAGTGTTGATCAAATTTTATACTTTCAAAACTCTGACAAATATTTATTAACCTGTTATTAAATATTGCTGAAATTAATAAAAAAAAAAAAAAAAAACATAATTTATCTGTCAAATAACTGTATACTTCTAACATTATATATTATTTAATTAATTTGTAAGCACGAAATTATTTTATATTTCGGGAAAAAATTATTTCACAATTATTAAATTTTATATGGCCGATATATTCAAGCATTAAAAAATGTTTTAATTAAACTACAAATTATACAGAAATCTTATGCTTGACTAAATGTCATATAATAAAATTTCAAAGGCAAATTAATATTTCTAATCCATTTATCTCATTCTCTCTCTTATTCTTTTTTATAATTCAGATATCATCCATGGCATAAAATAAAGTGAGAAAAAAAGTTTGTACAGAATATTTTAAAAATATCTTTAAAAAAATGCTTTTAAGATGTAATCCATAGTTCTTTTAAGAAAGGTTAATGTGAAATACTAAGAATAAAAATATCAAGGTATTTTTTTAACTTTAGATCTATTTTGCAAAGAATTTCATTTCCTTTTTTCACCTACCGTATTATTCAATTTTTGTTGGAATATCATGAAAAATAATTCCATTAAATTCTAATTTTCCTTTTTTTTTTTTTTTTATTTCAGCTGTGAGACATTTTCCATTGTAAAAAAAATAAAGAGAAAAGGAGTTAATTTATAATTAATATTGCGCCATCTTGATACTGTTTTTCGAAAATTTTAAAACAGCTTTTTGACAAACAATAAAAAGAGTATGATGAAAAAACTTGATTAAATTGAGAAATGGATATATGAATTTTTACAAAAAAAGAATTTTTTTTTTTATATTGTAAACGACGCATTTACGAGTTTATGTGTTCGCATATTCTGAAATATATTTTCTTTCAGTAAACACATTTTACGCAATAATTATTGTTATTATTATTATTTATTATTATTATTATTTTTTTGCTTTTTGAATTAGTGTAATTATAGGTATTTGATTTCACGAAATCAGATGCTTTATTTTAAGCATCACATAATTTATTCATAAAAATTGACAATTCAATTTATCACATTGCCATCTTCAGCTTTTGACGAATCGTGTCAATCAATTGTTTTTCCTGCTGTATAAAGAGATTTATATAAATATTTATACAACAAATCTGGATTTAATCTCCTTTCTCTTCATAATAATTGGGTTTTTCAGCCTAATAAAATTATAATTGAAAAAATACAAATAAGTTACATTATTAATGCACATTTTCATTTCATATTAGGATTTAAATGTTGTTCTTTTAAAATAGATTTTTGAAAGACCTACTCAGAGAAATTGGCTACTTATTCTGTAATCATTTTATGTCATTTTATTGTTCTTGTTTCAGATACAGTTAATTAACATTTCTTGTTCAAAACTATAAAAACAAAAATAATAAAATAAGTAAGTTTGTATTATATTCACTTAAAATTCTTTTTAAAGTCAGCGATTCTCAAACTGTGGGACATGATATCCGACGGGGAATAGGATGGCTTGGAAAGGAAATACGATGTATTTTCTTTTTTAAATCACAGTGTTTTAATAAAAAAATTACAGAATAATATGGAATAACATTTTCATGAACATCAATTTTAATTATCATGAATTTGGCAATAAGGAACTAAAAACATTAGAAGTCCCCAATAATTTTTACAACTTATTTATAAGGAGATATATTTTTATTTGACTATTAATTATTCAAAGTCAATTAAATGTTAATAATCTTTATAAAACTTAATTCTGTAAATTTGATGGAAATTTAAAAAAAAAAAGTAGATTATCTGCTTTATTTATGGTTCGTGAGCCAAAACGTTCGTTTATTTTGCAGCCAGAATCTGAGTAGTTGTAAATCATTGTTGCATTTCATTACATATATTGAAACAAACGATTGCTTTTTACTGTTTAACTTTCAAAGAGGATGAGCTAAAAATATCATACAATTTTTTTAAATAAATATTATTTTAATCACTGCATATCGTATCACTCTGGATGTTAATATTTGTTTTTTAACAAAAGAATCAATCTGCTTTCCTCATTTATCCATAAAAATACTTGTCTACTACAAGATTCTAAGATTAAAGATTTCTAAAACAAAGCGTGAATTATTCGCTTACTTCATTTGGGAATCAAGACAAAGTGAGAAGCGATTGCTATTTCAGAACACATTCTTTTTAAATACTGTTTATCGAGTAGTTAAAAATGAGGAACTGCAATAAATTATTTCAAACCTTCTCTTCCTTATTGAAGGGAAGAACATTATTTTTTCATGATGAGTTATTTAAACCAATAGTAAAACGATTTGTTGACACAAGACAGAATCAACAAATCCCATCGACTTTTCAAGCTTGAATCAATTTCGTGAGAGAGAAAAACCTAATTATTAAATATTCAAAGACAGAGAATTAAAAATAATGTGAGATCCTAGTTAAATTGTTATCGTTTAATTTATGAGCTGTTGCCCAGTGTTTTTTTAAAAGCAAATACTGCTTTTTAATGTAATTTTAAAATCTAATATAGTTAAAGAGTGAAATTATATTTTTGACGTAAATAAAAGCACAGTACCAATCAAAATTAAAGTACGTAATTTATCTTTCAAATTGAAGGTACATTAAATATTAAAATTAATTTATCTTGGTTAAATTTAGAGAGATTTCTGAATTGAAAAATTATGTTTCTTGCTTTAAAAAAATATAATATGAAAAAGAAGTAAAAAAATATTTTTCAAATGGAAGTTATATTAGTTGTATAGTTAAGTTTTAATTCATCTTTTTTTTTTTTTCCGCCTCCATTAAAGTTTTTATGTTTGCTCGTGCTGACATAACGTATTCCTCAGAAGCAGATTTTTTAATTTATAATAGTACATGTAACAACAACTTTTAATAAATAACATAATATATATTTTAATGACATTTATTGAAATCAGATATCAAGGAAGATTGAAAATAGAATAAGAAAAATTGTAACAGAAAGGAGTTGCGCTGCTTCTGCAATGATGCAGATATTTTAATTTTGCTTTCTTAATTGGTAATAAAATAAAAGCAAAAATTACAAATTAAACAAAAGAGCAAAATGTTCAAAAAAAAAATATGCTATTCAAAGATTGTGTCTATATAATATTTTTATTAACTGAGATTTTCTTTTTACTATTGCCAATATTGACTGATTATTGATTAATACCACCTTATAATTGAAGGTTAAATTGTTCTAAAATAAATCTTGAAAAGAAAAGGAGACGAATAAATAAAAAATGGCAATAAATACATAAATCTATATCCTTTATGCAGTTTATATTTTTTCCATGTAAACACATATTAAGTATGTGATTACACGGCCAAAAATAAGTAAATTTAGGCAATAAAAAATATAAAATCAAATGCAGAACCAGAAAATAATATATATATATATATATGGAACTGCCATCGTTTAGACATGAATATCAAAGAAAAGGTTCAAAAGTTTCCTTAGTTTCAGCAAGTAGAAACTGCGATAAATTGTGTGCAGAAGACTTGACAAAGAAAATTTGTATGCACCACGCCCAGCATGATACGCTGCTAGTTTTCCAGTATTGCTAATAGAGAAGATTGCAAACTGAAGTTGATAACACATTAAATTCAGACACAATGATTTTCAATAAATTGCTATTTTATGTATTTTCAAGAAAAAAAAATTGAATTTTTTAGTTCATTAATGTTTTTATTAAAAATCATTAAATTTTAATGAATAGAAATTTCACAAATATAATTTTTCTGAGTTTTCCTTAATTTTTGTAACCAGTGTCGAAATAGATTTATTGTTTCATTAATATTGATAATCAAAATGGTAATCAATTAGTAAACATTTTCAATAAATAATGTAAAATATTTAACTGAATAAAATACTCATTAAAAATTTCATTATAAATAGTATTTCATTTTTTTAATTAAAAAAAAAATTATTACCTTAAATCTATTTCTGGTTGATCACAACCCAATCGAAAGATTGGAAAAAACAATAAATGATTGGAAAATAAATTTATTTCTTTGTCGCAAATTAAAAATGCGATAAAAAATAAATTGTAACATGAAAATATATAATTAATTCCACATAATATCAAATAAAAAGAATATTAAAACTAAAGCGCAACAAAAAAATTTAATGATTAACCATTTTAATTAGAATATTCCTAAAATTTACTAGGAAAAAGATTTTTGTTCTTCTTTACCTAAATATTTAAAAATCCGTTTTGTTATAAATTACTAATTTAATATTCTCGTTTCGTGAAAATGTAAATCGTTTAATCGTTAAATCAAAGTCAACAAATAAACTGAATTATAAATATTTATTATTAATGTAATTTAAAATATCTATATATTATATGTATTTGATTGCTTTAATTGCTCACTGAATGTATGGAAATTTATCAGGAAAAGAAAACAAAATTTAGCTAAAATTGTTTCAGAAAATAATCTTAATTTACTGCTGATTTTGTATCGAGAAATACAGTTTACAAAAAGTATCTAAAAATTTTATCATTATTCTTAGTTATGCACCGGATAATCGAGAAAGAGCTCGCCCAGCCCCCCCCAGGGGGCATACGAAAAGCGAAAGAGCGGTGTCACAACAGCAACCCCAGTCATCCATACCAAAGGAACCCGGAACAAAACCCCGCGCACAAGTCTCAATCAAGCGTCCCAGTGCTATACTACCAAAGCAGGACCTGACCAAATGCAATTTTTTAAGAAAAACAAAAACAATACAAAAAAATATACATTTCGTTGACAGTAATCGAGACAAACAGTAGGTACTGTGAGAATCTTGGCTAGATATGACATAAATGATCGTGATTAATTGGATAAACACATTTAAAGTAAGAGAAAGTACAATATGGTAGCAAAAGTTCAATTTGTATAAAAGTTACAAAAAGTAATTGAGATACATGATATATGAGATATGAAATACAAATAACACAATGAGTAGGACAGAAGTGGATAAATTTACAGATGAATGCAATGATACCTGAAAAGGAAACGTGAATAAGAAAGTTAAGAGTCCAAATGTCTCTAAAAGGTCCTCTAATTTCTTTTTCATTATGAGTTCAACCCCAGTCCTGACTTTTTTTATTAGTCAGTAATTGAGTAGTGTCTTATCTTTGTAGTTCATTGGGAAGAATTTCTTTCGAATTTCTCTCCACAGTTCACTAAAAATAATATGCTCCCTGTCTTCCACCTCTGCACCGCAGTTGCAGATTGGGTTGGAGCAGAAAAATTTGTGTTGGTGGAGGGCACAGCTCCATGACCAGTTATAATCTGGTTAATGAAGTGGTTACCGTGTAACCTATTCGTCCTACCACTCTTGGACACAACTCATGAACGGGTCTGCCTTTCACCGAGTTTGTCCATTGATGCTGCCAATCAAAGTGATGGCTTTGTGAGCGGCCTTTTACCAAGGGGAATGTGATGCCGAGGTGGAAGTCGATGTCACCTTTTAGTGTTGCTTGCTTGGCACACGAATCTGCCATCTCGCTGCCTTACAACTCCAATGTGGGCTCTAGTCCAGATTAGTTCAAATTTAGTGGCAGAGCTGGTTAGCAGTGATTTAAGTTGCCTTATTGGAGGATAATCATTGTTAGATTCTTCTTCTTTACGACTTGAAGTACCGACCTGAGTCCGTAATAATTTTGGCATATGAGATTTGGTTTGAGGTAGCATATTTTATTGCAGTTTCTATGGCTTTCAGTTCTGCCATAAAAACTGTCGCTTCATCGCTGAGTCTCCTAAGTTCATGATGTTGTTGTTCGATGTTGTTATTAAACAGACTCACAATGGCCCATCCCACTCTCCCGTTCATTTTAGAGCCATCTGTGTAGATGCAGCAGCCTTCTTCCATTGGCTTCATATGCCTCCAATCAAACTTTTGTTCTGCTCATGGAGGTTCAAACAAAGATACATGTTCTGGGTTTTCATATCTGAATACGTGATGATGAATGGTGATATCTTGCTGCAAATACTTCAGATGGTACAGTTCGGTGAGAAAACGAAGTGTCATGGTGATGGGAGAAATTCCTGATAGAATTTGAATAGCTTCAGTAGAGACTGTTCTATAACATTTTTGTTAAGTTGAGCAGTCCTTACTCTTTGAAGACTATTCAATTTTATGTTTTGCTTTTGCCTGATCTTTGAACCAAATCTCATAGCCGTAGCAGATAATCTTTTCAATGACCTTTTTGTAAAATTTCTTTTTCACTACGGAGTGAGTCCCCCAAAAACATCCTCGTTGTCCTATTGAGCTTTTTGCATTAAGTTATTTAGTTTATCGGTGACACAGTCCAGATGTTTGTTCCATGTCAGCTGCTTGTCTATGATAATGCCCTAGGTACTTGATATCTTTACAGTATTTAATTTTGGAATTTCCCATTTTAATGGTGGGAATATGTGAGTAATTTTTTGAGGAAACTATTGTATAGGAACTTTTGTTGCAATTTATATTTAATTTATTCTCCTTGATCCAGGAATTGATTCTATTTAGTGGGCCGGTGCATTTGGTCGAAAAGTGAAAGGTGGCGGCGCTTTAAACATCAGGACTATATCATGCGCAAAAGCTTGTATGTGGGCATCCTGCCCTAGGTCCAGGTCTAAGATGTCATTAATATAGATATTCCATAAAATTGAGCCCAGGCAGGATCCCTGTGGGACTCCTTGGCTATAGATGTGCTCTACATCTCCTAGAGATACTTTTCTGTCCTCTAAGAAGCTATTAGCATTCTCTTCAGGTACTCTGGGATGGTAAGCTTGGCTATTTTGTTCATCAGTAAATGCCAGTTAGCGGAATTGAAGGCATTCTCAATGTCAATTGAGATGAGGCAGGTAGAAGAGGTTACTGTTTTTTGCTTCAATTATATAATCTTTAATGGCTTGTAGGGCGTTTATTGTCGACATCTTTTTCTGAAACCATATTGTCTTCTATGGAAGATGTTTCTCTCTTCCAGGAAGAAGGCCGGGGTCTTTCCGCCAAGATCTTGTCTAATATCTTGCCCCAGTTATGGGGTAGGATACAGATCGGTCACAAAGTCCTTCCGGGTGAGTATGATCTCTGTTGTCCCTTGGTATAAGTGCAACTCTAGCCTTCTTCCATGTAGCGGGAAATATCCCCAAACTCAATAGTTGATTTAAAAGATTTCGAACCATTCCGGGTTGGCATAGTAAATTTCCTTCACTATTTCTCCCGGAATACGTCAGTCCAGATGCTTTCCTTGGTTTTAGCTTTTGGATAACTGCTTCCAGTTCTCCAGGAGAGATTTCTAGAAAACTGGGATCCGGTGGTGTTAAGATTTGGAAGGAAGTAGCCGCAGGGCAAAAAGGAAAGTGATAATTCAGGATGGTGTTAATGGACTCATGAATGGTTTCAGAAAGGATACGTCTTCTTTAACAATTCTATTTGTGATTTCTGCTCTATTCTTCTTATGCATTATTATTTGAAAGTTCTTTCCAATACAGTTTTTGTTGTGATACTATTGATGAAATCTTTTAAATTTGCTTTCTCTTTGTCCCTGATGATTAGTTTTTCTATTCCGCCTGGCATTTCTTGAAGGCAGCTTTTCTTATTTTTCTATTGTCCTCTTCGTGTTCCTTTTGATACAGCCTACGAAGGGCTCTTGTTCTGCTTCTTTTTATTTTTTAATTCCAAGGTCCAAGACTGCGTTTCTTTTTCTTGTTCTTGTGGTAATTGAATTTTGGTGCAATTAGTTATAATTTCATTTTGGATAGTTTCTATTGCAGAGTTGAGGTCTGTATTGATCTTTTTGGGCTGTTTATTGATGATATGGTATATGGTCTTCTTAATAAAAAGCCAGTTGGAGTTGAGATATGAATTTTCCAGGTGATGGAGTAGTGCAATTTTCAGTGTACCAGGTTAACTTGTAATAAGTTGTGGTCGCTGTTGGAAATCTCGTCTAAAACCTTGAGCTTAATGCCATGGTAAATGTTTTTGTAATTAGAAGATCAATCCAACTTTGACCCCTGGTACTGCCATGGGTTGGTGGTAAGTCAGGAGTGTTTTCAATACTTAGGTCCAGGTTATTGCAGAAGGAAAAGAAGTTGATTGCCTCTCTCGTCCGTATTTCTTTTCCCCCAAACTCGGAACTTGGCATTGGGGTCTCCGAGAAGAAGGACACAATGGCCTGGAAATATCTCAATCCACACTTGCCAAAGATGGCCAGTTGCTGGATCAGAAATCCCCTGGGTGGGCAATAAATAGAGATGAGAAGGCACTTGCGATTTTGGTAATTAAATTGAATCAATACCAAGAATTGATTTTTGAAACCATCTGGCTGTCAAAGCTGTCCCTGATGATGATGGCAGCTTAGGTTTGTTGTCATGCTATAATTTTGTATCCCCTTGAATGCAGGTGATATTATTTTCAAAAGTATATGGTTCATTTAAAGATAGAAAGTCAAACTGTTGATGAGTGATTGATTGATTCAGCTGGGTGTTTGCAGCTCGTGCGTTACCCAAGTTGATATGTGCTCCTTTGAGAAATGGGAAAGTGGCACTCTATCCATAAATGGTTCTTGGAAGAGATTTGCTGCCTTTCTCTCTTGCACATGACATTTTCGAGTGGTACATCCATGGTTGGTGTCTAGGTTTTTGTGAAATTTAGAATTATAAGCTTCACAATTAATGCAGTGGGCCTTGTTGGAGTAGTTTTTCCAACTGTGGTCATTTTTGCCACAGTTGGTACATGTTTCCTTCTCTTGCTTGCAGTAGGTACTTCCTTGTGGGCCATATTTTCCACACTTGTAGCATTGGCTGGGTCTGAGGTACTCCCTGGGTGCCGATCCTCTCCCCAGCCTAAATTCATTTTTAGCTTTGGCTACTTTGGCATATAGGGTTGATTAACTTCAATAATCCAGTTGACGCCTCTTTTTGTTTCAAAATGATGCTTTAACGGTGAAAGCATCTTCCATCTGCTTATTTCCTTCTAGAAACTGATTCCGGAGGCACTCTGCCAGCTCTATCTCCCGTATCTGCCGAGACGTTAAACAGATAATATGTGGCTTCCTAGCCACTGGTTTGGCAATTGTATAGTTTCTCGGTGAGTTCATCTTTTTTCTTTTGAACTCTTCTATAAGAATATCAAGATCCTTTTCTGTATCGGTCCTTTTTCAATGATTCCATTGTTAATGTTTCTCGCGTTTTTCACAGTAACCTTTATTGTTTGATGCTTCTCTATAGAATTTGAATAACTTTTTTTCGTAACCAACGAGTTATGTCCTTTTCCATTAGTTTTATGGTGGTTAGAAATTTCCGTCTGACTGTTGGTGGTCTGTTTATCATGTTTGACCTTTTTTGTTTCTTTTGTGCACCATGTTTTTGGTGACCGCTGCAAATGATGGTTTAGCTATAAAGCTAGTATCTCATTGATTAGTGTTTTTTGCTGAAGGCTGTTCACTTCTACTTTAGATTTTTCTAATTCACAAATTTGCCTTCTAGTTGGGCCATTTTGATAGTTTGTGATACGAAGAGCGAGATGAGAGACATAGCATTCTGTCTGAACGCCGCTCGTATTCGTTCTGATTATCTTTTTTATCCGCCAAATTTATAATAGTTTTTATAGTGGCCAAGTGCCACTTTCATTATTCTGTTTGCATCTTTTGGGATGCCACTTAGTAGACCCTCTGGTGGTAAAAGTTCCTCCAGAATGGCGTCCATGTTTGGAGTATTTTGCTCCATGATAAAATTAAAAGTCAATTAAAAGTTAAATTAAAGTCAATAATAGTCCGTGCACAAACACAAAAAACCGGTGAATGCAATAAAACTACAAGAATGAATGCAATAAACTACACCGGTGAGCTACCTCCACACATATCATGAATCTACAAATAAATAAACAACTGTACACAAGATACAGTACTACTATTAAAAGAATACATGGTGACACTATTAATGTAGCACAACACTTCAATAACAAAATACAATAGCAATAAAAGGAATTATACATGGAGACACGATAAAAAAGTAGCACAATACTTCAAATAATATTTACAAATAGAAAGTACAATACAAAAGAGTGCCTGAGTTAAACCAGAAAAACCCCGAAAAAGAAAAGTGAAACTATAATGCCCTGAAAATTACCCCCCAATCTGAAAGAAGGCGCGAACACAAGAAGCCAGGATAAGGATGATGAACCCATCTGAAAATTACCCCCCGCCCTAAACGAGAGTAGAAATAAAAAAACGAACAAAACAATAAAAGGAAACCTAAAAGATAAAATGCATTGCTATACCACCCCCTAAGGAGGTGCCAGAAAGAAAAGGATCCCGATGGATCAAAGTTCGGAAAAATAAAATCAGCAATTTGTTGACGACCCCAATCGAGAAGGATTATGGAGAGACGCCAATAACAAAATGCAAAAAAACCTAAGTGCACCGGATAAAAAATAATAATAAATTTAAATATACATGAAAAAAATTTGAAGACTAATGTTGCTATTTTATTTTTTTTTATTTACAATTTATAATTATTTCACCATGGGAATTAATTTGTATTAATTCTTCATTATCTTGAATTAATTTTATAATTCATAATGGAAAATAATATTTCTCATTTATTATTTCAAGTTTCAACAAGATAAAAAATTATTTACTATTTCCCAACGGTAGATTTTTTTTTTTTTTTTTTTTTGCATGTTTACCAGAAACATGCAACCTCACAGACAGCTTAAATAACAACACTGAACTAGCAGTATCTCTAAAAAAGACCATATTATCATACACGTGTTTTTTTTGTTGTTGTTGTTACTTATAAATCTAATGCAAATTCAGCAAAAAAATATATAAATTGTAAGAGATTTTAGCATTTGTTATTTTTATATTATTATTCAAGAAAAACAGTGTGATCTGAAAGACCTCTAACAATAATTATATTATTTTTTCTTATTTTCTCAATTCAAATTCAAGCATTGCTTATGAGCAGCTTTTAGATCTCCAACCTTTTAGCTTACTTAGCCACAATGATAGTGAACAAAAGAAACCCAGTATGGGGCCTCTTTTAGAAGGGGGAAATGACTACCTCGGACCACACATATGAATATACTGTGGTATATATCAGAAAAGGATGGCGCGAACTTGCCGAAACCGTAAATAAAAAAAAGTATTGCTGTCTCTGATTCCCATACAGCAAGATATAATTCAAGATTGCATACCAAATATATCAAATTTTGTTAAAATGAAGGAAAAAAACTAAATAAATAAAAAGCCCAGTAAGCCAGATTGCAACGAGCGCAAATCAATGAGTAGGTGGAGTTAAAAAATAAGCTAGACATATAAAGGCGTCCTATTAGTCGAAAGAGGAGAGTGCAGGAGAGATGAATCCCCATTTATTCATCTCGGCTCGTCGGCACGTGTGCTCGGCAAATGTTGTAATTTGGAAACCAAACGCTGTCTTACAAAAAAAAAAGAACCTTGGATCCGAAGCTTTTAGGTCAGTATTTTTAAAATTTCTGCATGGTATTTAAATCAATTCGTGATAAATTATTAGTGGTTTAAAATAACGAATTTTTTTTTCAATGTCACCTTTTATCTTTTAAATGGTGAGATAAATTGAATTTATCCCCTGAATTTTTTCCTGTATATAATCTTTACATGGTTAACAAAACTTCGGAATAAAACCTTGCTGATATTTCCAACCTTTTAGACATACTGTGAGTTTTATATTGAGTTTATTTTGCATTCTGAGCGAAAGAGTTATCTCAGAATATGAAAGATTTTTTTTTTTTTTTTTTTTTGGCATAATGAGGTTGGCAGAACAAAAAAATTTAACGATAAGATATTTTTTACTAAATTCTATTGAAAGCAGATGGGAAATATAGTAAAAAAATAAATGGCAATGCTAATATTTCTTCTAGTCTTGTAATAAATGGGATTATTATAATATACAATGTTATATATTATATATATTACAGTCAAAACTCTTATTTCTCTTAATTCCATCCGCATTGCTACCCATTAGAAAACTGCCAGAAGAGACTCATAGGCAGTGTTCAAGATTTTAAATATATTTTTTTCAGACAGCATAGAAAGAAAAATGTATTGAAAATAATTTAATAATTTATATAATTTTCAATAACTTACTAAATAAGTTAATTTCCGATCTACTAATAACAAGCCTGAATCAAGTTCTTCACAGTTTTCTTTTGATCCTAAAAGAAGTTTTCGGGAGTTATTTAAAAATACATCAGTTTTCAGAAACTTCGGGAAAACTAATTGAATGGAATTCAGAAACCTATTCAAAAACATCAGAATGATTGTGCATTTTATTTTCGGAAGATATTTTAAATTACTTTTTAATTCTGTTATCAACTTTTGCATTTTTAAATTTTGTTTTAGTATAATAAGTAATTGCTATTATATATATATATATATATATATATACATGCTCCTATTATATATATGTATATATATATATATATATATTATTAGCTTAAAGTCAAACTATCATCCGCAAGATTAATTATAAAGATTCAGGAAGATGCATGTGCTTGGTTTTCCAAAGAATTACCATAATTATAGCATTCATTGTATATGTGCACAAAAGTGAAAATTGTTTTTCCTATACTTGTTTAACTCTCATCATTCAAAAATATCTGATAAATAACTATCCAATAGAAATGAATGGCATGAAACTAATGTTTAAAAAAATTGTTTCACACGAAAGCATAAAATGCAAATATTTTTAAGGAAGGAAAACTATTCACTATCAAAATCTAAACTTATGCGTATGTTATAAAAAGTTTGTGTGTAGTAATTTTATTATTTTCGACAACTTTATTTGTAATGTATATATACGCATCACTGAATTTAATTTATAAAAACTTATCATAATTATAAAGCAATTTTTTTGTTAAAAAGTAGTGCTTTTTAATATTATATGAATTATAATTTTAAGCTATTTTCCTAGTGATATATTTGACATTTTTGTTCTTTCATTAAAATGCATAGGTATTTCTGAAATTTTGTTATGCATCTTTTGTATGTAAATGTGTTTTTCTAGAATACTATCATTCTACAAGCAGAGCATATTAGGCACAATGCGATAGAATGTTAAAAATATTTTATAGAATTACATTTAATAACATTTGAAGATTTAATAAGTTTAACTTATTACTTATCTGAATTTAATGTTATACACTTTAAATCGCAAAAGTAGTGCGTTAGGGAATGTATTCATATATTTAATCCAACCTGTTAAAACTTAATCGATTAACTTAGTTACCATATTAGTTTCTGTTTCAAGCATTTCATGGAAATTTAGATGTAGAATTGTTTTAAAAGTAAATTAGTTTAAAAAGTAACTTTTAGTTAAAAATATATTATTTTATAATTAAATAAAGCTATCTACTTTTTTATTAAAGTATGATGTCTTATAAGCATATTGTACTAGCTGAAAATGAATAGAAATTTCGCAAGTAATATTATATGATTCTTTACAATAAAACTATGTTATGGAGAAAGTGTAAATAAAAAATTTGTGGATTACGTGACAGTATAGCAACGGAAATAAAATATATTTCATAATGATTAAAATGTTTGTGAAATAATGAAATATAATTAAATGCATACACCATTTTGAAATAAAAAATATAAAATATTTTTCCGTTTTCATAATATTTTCCTTATCCTAAATAAAATACATGCATGTTATATTTTTAAAAAAATTACTTGTACTACAATCTTAATTAAAAAATTGTACATTAATAGAAGGTAAATAATGAGTTAAAATAGTAAATATGCAATAGCGATGTAATCATATAAAACAATCATAGTAATCATATTTAATTATGCTTAGCACTTGCTGCTTGTATTTTATTTTCGGGTCTTTTTTCGAATAGATATTTATATTGAAAGAGTGAACAACAAAAATACAGAAATAAATCAAAGGTAATTTTATTAAGATAAAATAATTGGGTGACATTATCAGTAAAAATAATATTTTTAAATTATTATTTAATAATAATGGAAATATAACGTATTTTATTAGAAAGTTATATTTTCTATAAAAATGAGGCTAATTTAACACATTGATACGTTTAGATACCTTAAAAATAGAATTCTAGTCGAAAAAAAAGGGTTTTTGTATGAAAATCCTGTAAAGAATCTATATTTTTTTTTTTTATAACGAACAATTAGATTTAAATTTTTGTAAGTGATTATTGTTTTCTTACTGATATGTCTGGATATTTTCTGTTTTTATGCGAATTTTTTTTAATCTTGCATTAATAAAATTTATTTGTATTCAATATTTATTAACCACTTATTATTAGATGTCTTGTTTGAAGAAAATCACCTTTTTTGTTTTATTGTATATACAAAGTGATTACAAAAAATTCTTGACATAGGGGCCAGCAATAATACAATACACATAAATTGAATGAAATTTCGATTTAAAGTATAGTTAAATACACTACTTATTTTAAAGTTATATTCATTTCTGTGTATACCTACACTTAATGCTTTAATTTTTGAATACATTGATGTTAATTGTATGGATGTTTTTACTTAGAATTTCAATTGTCTATTAGGGAAGGAATTTTATAATTAAACTAATATTTTGTCTATTAAAAATGTGAGAGAGATTTAAAGGAAACACTTTTTATGGAGTAATTATTTTCAATGAAAATTACAAATACTTCCATTAAACTAAATTCCTAAATATTTCATTAATTAATAATGAACGTTCAAAATTAACATTATTATATCACTTATTCGTATGCATTATAGCGCAGGGATTACAAATGGAAAAGATTGAAAAGGATTGAATTATGAATGTTTGGAAAATCCGATGCTAGAGGCAGTGTTAAAAGCGGCCTTTTTTTTTTTTTTTGCTTGAACTATTTTGATTGACGAAAGTACGCAATTACAGGAACGAATTTTTTTTCCTTTGCTGATAAAACAAGACAGGTAACTCTTTTCCGTGTCATCATTTACACTGAGTAACAATTTTCACTTTTTGCACAAAGTGGATAAATTTAATTTCAGAATTAAAATTATAAATAATCAATAATGCTTTTGTTTACTGAAATAAAAATAAATTTTTTCAAAAATGCATTTTAAAATACTGCATTATACACTCATGTCCATAAATTAAGGATAATGAAGTTCAGGCAAAGAACGAGACAGAAGCAAAACAAATTTGACTTATTTGTAAAGTCTATTTATTAAACAAAAGGTAAAAAGAGCAAAAAAGATGCTATATGTTTGACATAATTAATAAAAATTGTCGATTTTTACTCCCTGACCAAATTTCAAAAAAAGAACCTATTTACAAAAAACAGTATAACATGGTTAGTATGCTGGTTAATGTGGAGTATGTCTCCCGGACGATGCAATACAGGCCTTACAAAGCCTAGGCATGCTGAGTATCAAAATATCAATCTGATCTTGGGGAATATTACACCACTCATCAAGCAATGTCCTCCGAAGTTCCGGTTGACAGGTGGGAGGGGGGGTTGACGGGGCAGTACACGTCGGCCAAGCATATCCCACACATGCTCTATTGGATTCAAGTCCGGTGAGTATGCTGGCCAATCCATACGGGGGATATCCTCCAATTGAAGGCATTCGTCTACAATGTTTGCGCGGTGAGGACGGGCGTTTTCATCCATAAACAGAAATTCAGCACCCATGGCGCCCAGAAACAAAAATGTTGTTCCAAACGTACATGTTGTTCCTGAACAAATGACATCCTGATAGATGTGGCCTTGGTGGTTATCGTTGAAAGTCCGACGGGAATCTGAACATGCAGGTCACAATGCATGCTCTCTACTCCAGGTTAATCGCAGGCGAACCAAGAATATCTCACAGGCCTCCTGCCCAAACGTTTCCTTGAAATTGTCAATTTGTTCTGACGATATTCTTCACATATTCATGCATTTTTTCACATTACCATTCATGCATATTCTTCACATATTCATGCATATTCTTCACATATTCATAAAAATATAATTTGCATGCGGTTATTGCACTGAAAGGCTTTGCATATTCTTCACAAATTTTTATTTTTTAGAGTTCAATTTCTTACAGGTGAAATTTTTATTTTGATTCTGAATTATCCTTAATTTATGGGCATGAGTGTATATGGATTAAACTGATCTATATATATGGATAAACTGATAAAAAAATTTTATGAGAAATTTTTTTTATGATCAAATTTATTCTTCTTAATACATGTACACACATGTTTCATTTATAAGAATTTCTCTTAAATATAAAACAATTTAATATTAAATTGTAATCCTTTTTAATATTACACGTATTATATTTTTTAAGCTGTCTTTTCGTATTAATATATCTGACATAAATATTCCATCATTAAAATAGCATAGGTATTTCTGAATTCAGTTTTTCATATAAATATGTTTTTACGGAATACTAGAATTCTACAAGTAGAGCTTATTAGACGGCTTTCGATGAAGTGTTTGAAATATTTTATATAATTTTATATTTACTTTGAGAATTTAATAGGTTTAACTTATTAGTTACCCGAATTGCAGTATTTTAAATTAAAAATTTAATACATTACAAACATAATTCATTTTATAATATGAATGTACTTTTTATTCAAATGAGCAAGGTAGTAAGAAAAATGTATAAGTTAGTCATTTCTTCACATGAGCAATTGAAATTCCTTTCAACTCCCATTATGTTCATATAGAATTTATTTTACGAAATTACATAATTTAAGTCACATTAATTAGAAAATTTGTCGAAGAAATCACTTTGATATTTCTATAAGTTTAATTGTTCTTTTTCCTATTTACAAATTTTATATTTAGTCCAATCTATTATAACGATGTTAAAGCTTATTTAATCGATTAAATAAATCAATAGAGTTAACTTAGTTTCTTTTTAATATATTGCATGAAAATATAGATGTAGAATATTTTTAAAAGTAAATTACGTTAAAAGTAAGTTTTAATTTAAAAATATTATTTTAAATTTAAACAGATATATCTATATTTCTTGTTGAAAATAATATTTTTTTTCCATTTCTTCTAATTAAAATATGTTATTTTAATTCAATTTAAAATTTTTCTCTAACTTTATTTTTACAAATATTTTACTGAAAGATTTTTTCATTTGATAGCCTTATCTTTTTTAAAATATATATGTTGTTGGCAATTTTTCCAATTTGTATTTTTTATAATTTTGAATAAAAGATAAAATAAGATTCACAAGAAGAAATTGTTAAAAAGCATAATTTATCAATGAATATGTAAAAGAATTACACAAATTTTTGTAAATGATTACTTTTTCTTGCTGATTTGTCCGGGTGTTTTTCTTTTTACGGGAAACAATTTTTTTATCTAGTTATAAAATTTATTTATAGTGGAAATTTATTTATCATATATTAGTAAATGTGAGAAATTCAAAAAAGTATTGATTTGATGAAAAAATCACCATTTGAGCTTTTTAATGTATATGCAAAATCATTAGAAAAAAATCTTGAGATGTGAGTCCCTAGCTATCATACAATTTCGATAAAATTAATGAAATTGTGTTTTAAGGTATTTCGAAATATACTGATTAGATTGAAGTTATTTTCATTTTTTCGTATACATACACTGATTGTTAATTGTATGGATGTTTCTCTTTAAATTTTAGTTATTAGGTTTAGTGGGAAATTTTAATGTAAATCGATTTAGGCAGACAAAATATTAGTTTAAAAATTAATATTTTGTCTGTCAAAAAATTTGAGACTTTTTAAGGAAACACTTATTATGAAGTATTTTTCTTCAGTGAAAATAACAATTACTTTCATAAAACTAAATTTTTAATTTATTAAAAAGTTATGTTCATTCAATGTTACTCAAGTACAGCAATAATTTCCTGCGATGTTACCACAAAAAATATTTTTTGCCTTTTATTTACCAACAAAATGAAATATATATATATTTCATTTTGTCACATATATGTAGACTTTTCTACCAGTCTAACAAAAGTATAATGGCCGGAGTGGGTTGTCTAGTGTATTTCCAAACACATTAACGAAACGTTGTTTTTTCCTCAACAACAGTTATTTAATGAAGCACGGTTATATTTACAGCGATATATACATTAATTATTAATACATAACAATAACATTCTCTCGCTGCTTGACGCAGCCCGTTCCAGTTTCGCCTCATCACTCGTTCTTCTCTCGCGCCCATCTACGGGGCTTCTTCCTTTCCTCTCAAGGCCAGAGTTCAAAGTCAGATCCTGCCATTACATGGCAAAAGGTTTGTGACAGACACATAGTCCGTGATGTGTCTACATCTGGTGATTAGAATACAAACAAATCCTACATATATATATATATATATATATATATATATATGTGTGTGTGTGTGTGTGTGTGTGTGTGTGTGTGTGAGGAAGCGAGACTGGGGCAGGCTGCGTCCAGTAGCGAGAGATGTTTGTAATGAATTTATAGTTAATGTAAATATCGCTGCTCATAATAATAGGCTTTATTAAATGGCTGTTGTTGAAAGAAACACCCTGTTTCTTCATTCACACCCTGTGTCTAGGGGTTGTCAAATCAACCCCTAGACACCACAGCCCCACCCTGCAAAAGTGTGGACTCCGGCAGTAAAAAATTTGTTAGACTGAGAGGGAAGTCTATATATATATATATGTTTGTATATTTTCTTTCATTCCACTTCCATCTCTACCAAGTCTGTTTATCCAGAAACAAGTGCTTTATCTGCCTTGCTACGAGTGTCACCGGAAACCGGCAGCTGCAATTGGTGGGCACGGCACCATGTCGAGAAAACCTGTAAGTTGGCAATTGGAGAAACCTGCGTGAATTATTCTGCGACTTTTACGGGCTGTTTTAGAATGAAATGGCTCCAGAATGAGTATGTTGTGTATGGATGAGTATGTTAATTTTGTTGAGGATAACGTGTTAAAAAATGTGTTGCAGTTACTGAGCGAAGAACCTGGA
The DNA here is from genome assembly GCA_021605095.1 of Caerostris extrusa. Lineage (NCBI taxonomy): Eukaryota > Metazoa > Arthropoda > Arachnida > Araneae > Araneidae > Caerostris > Caerostris extrusa. The sequence goes on from BPLR01018972.1 coordinate 94,753, forward strand.
GGATAGTTTGTAGTCTGTTAGGGCCTAGTTTGTGTATGTGAATTATCTGTGCGCTATTTTTTCCCAATAAATGAGCTGGGCAACGCTAAAATGAAGATGAGATACCAGATGAATTGAATAGGCAATCGCTTATGTTTATGTTACTTCCGTAGAAATTTCTTAGAACTTAGGGATATACAATACGCCTATCAAAATTATGTTATAATCAGTTTGGAAATAAAATAAAGTAGCTCATTAATAACTTATTTACAAGTGAAGTAATAAGCTTGGTAATAATAAAATTAACTTGATTAGTTTTACATATTTTTCTATTTATATTTTTCTGCCTTAATGAAAATTATTTACTCACTTTCAATAAGTCAATGTGAACATTTAAATAGAGAATCATCAAAAATTTGATCTGTATTGCAATTCTTTAAAATATTTAAATTACATGTTGCTAAAATGCAGTAAAAGACTCAGCTAAATTCATTTTTTTCTTTCGACTACAATTTACAGCAACTTATAGTCTTTCTAAACACACACTTTTGGAAGCATAGAGTAGTAACGGAATAAAATGTAAGTGAAAACGTTATAGAATGTCATCAAACGTCATAAAGCACTTAGGAAGATAATGAAGCATAGTTAAAATAAACAATATTTTATTACAAAAATATGCAATATTTTTCTTTTGTTATATAGATTAAGAAAAATTTCTATTTCTGAGTGGCCTTTTGAACAGAAATGAATTTTTGAAGAAATAGTAATTCAATGCTTACAATTTTTACCTTTATATCAAGTGGCTATGACATTTGTACTGATGCATACAAACATTGCGTGCGTCCAAATAATTAATTAAAATTTATGTACGTTATGTGTTAATGGCAACAAATTGTCATTGCATGGATTGGAAATAATAATTCCATCCACCTTGCTACCCATTAGAAAACTATTGGCAGAGATTCATAGGCAGTGTTCAAAGATTTTAAATATATTTTTTCAGAAAGCGTACGAAAGGAAAATTTATTGAAAATAATTTTATAATTTTGAATAATTTATTAAATTATTGAATTTCCGATCTACTAATAACAAGCCTGAAACAAGTTCTTCAAAGTAATTTCTTTTGATCCCAAAAAAGTTTTCGCAACTTTTTAAAACTTTGAAGTGTTTTAAAAATAATCCAATTTTCAGAAACACCAGAATTCGTTTTATGACAGATGATTGTGCATTTTATTTTCGGACGATATTTTAAATTATTTTTTAATTTTGCTACCAAGATTTTCATTTTTAAATTTTGTTTTTAGTATGTAGTCGCGAGAGAAGACGTGCTGTAGGGGGCAGTAACAGGGCAACGTCGGCGGCTATGTCAAAAATCTGACCTGTATAGCAATTCTTTAAAATTCTTAAATTGCATGTTAATAAAATTAAGTAAAATGTCTCAGCTAAATTCAATTGTCTTAGATTACATTTATCATTTTATTATTTTTTTAATGATCATAAATATAAATGTATGGTTAATTTTATACACACACACAAACCTATATTTGTGCAAAATATGGTAAAATATTAACAGAAATAAAATGATAGTGAAAATAATAAAACACTTTTAATATAATGACGGATGATTAAAAATACACAATATTTTGAATTAAATTTTATTTACTCGAAAGTTAATAAACTGAATTGGGTTATATTTAATATTCATTATAAAAAAAAAGATTATTATAGCTAGTTTAATTTATCAAATCTTCAACTATCATTAAAAATTCTTAAAAAAAAATCGAAATTTACTTTTAAATTAATATTTTTTGTGGGATATTTTAAAAGAAATTTCACTGTGAAATATTTATGATCAATAAAAAAAAAAAAATACGTTATGAGTTGGTAAGCAGAAATTCAATCAGAAATAAAAATAAATTCCTAATGAATTGACAAAAAATTTAATTCATAAAATTAAATTTTTTTTTAATTCATAAATTTTTTCCCAAATTTGTTTTCTCTTTACTGATTTATTTATTTATTTTTTGAACAACAAATATTTTTAATTTTTATTTTAATTTAATTTTTTTCCAATTCGATTATAAATAAAGGTTGTGCATTTTATTTATACATTACTATATAAAAAGAAACTTTTATAATTTGAAAAATAATATTTTATACTTTATCACTATTATTTTGTTTTATTTTAAATGTATTTCAGAAATTGTATATTTTTTGTACGATATGTTTTCCGTGTGTACACATAGTCGACAAACATTCTGTTTCCTTATATGTGTATAAATCATCGAATAATATATTTAAAAACTCACTTCATGAAATTTTTTTTAAATAATGGCTGTAAATGAGTTGATAATTAATTAAATTACAATTTTTATTGGGCTGATTAGGCCCTATAAAATATTTTTAATGTTAATGTTAACTAATATGTTTTCTATAAAAATTGTAAATTTATTTCTTTTTCAAGGTTTTTTTTTTTAAATATTACTTGCAAACTTCCTTCCATTTAATTCTTTATGGAGAATTCCAGAAATTTGTATTATACATAATCAGACCCGAAGCTATTCTATCTTATTATTAAAAATACGATTAATATTTCTAATTGATAAATTAATATATTGATTTAATAATGTTCAAATCTTTAAAATATTCTTATAACTTTTTAAATGCTGAATTTATCATTCATTCTGTTTGGTTTTAAACATAGCTTTTGAATAAGAAACGTGTTTGAATTTTAAAGATTTATACATTCTTATATCATGTACATTTATAATTTTTCCAAATGTAATACACTGATGTGCTTACATATCCTAAAAAATAAGATCCTTGTCGAAGATAGTAATTATTGAAGATATAATTATTAGTAATATAAATATATCTTCAATAGATATAATTATAAGTAAGAAAGATACAAGAAAATTATTTGTAATTAATAGGCAAACTATAATAAAAGACAAAAATTTTATAATTTTTTTCAAAACATCGTCTAAATTAAAATTTGTGTAAATGAATTTTTTTCTTGCTGAAATATATGTGAATTCTCTGTTATCACGTGAAGCAAAATTTTTTTTGATTATTTTTATTACAGTTAATTTTATTTTTTTATTGAACATATATTATTGGTCGTGAAAATTTTAAATGTATTTATGAAAAGAAAAAAAATTACTAATTTCAATTTTTGTATAAATACACAGAATACTCTAATTTTTCAATACACGTACATTTTATGGAAAGCATCGTAAATGTTTCTCCTCAAATTTTAGTAATTAGTTTTGGTTAACAATTTTATTTTTGAACTAATGTCTTGTTTGGTAAAAATAAAAATATGAAATATGTTTAAAAAAACTGAAATTGTGAGGTATTTATATTCAGTAGAAAAAAATAAATAAATATGTAATGAGTTGGTGAAAATAAATTCAACGAGTCGTAAAATTCAATTCTTTTTATGATTTAATGAGAATAAATTCTTATTGAATTCGTAAAAAAATTAATTTCTGTACAAAAAGAAAACCATTTTTTTAAATTTATATTTTTTTAATTTTAAACATTTAGTGATCAAATTTCCTTTTCACAGATTTATTTATTTTTTAAAAATCAAATATTTTTTTACGATTTAAATTTTTATTCCAATTTGATGCATTTAAGTAAATTTATTTTGGTAAATATATTTTCTGTGTTCTAATTTATATATAAATCAAGATTTTTTAAAAAAAACTTTTATATTTTGAAGAATAATATTTTATACTTTGTAATTTCTTTTTATTTTAGTAAAAAAAAAAAGGCATGACTGTTTTAGATTTTGAAATTTTATTCATATATTATTTTATTTTTGCATTTATTTTAAAAAAAAGTTTTTTTTTTTTTTGCATAAATTGTTTTGCATGTGCACACATTCGAGAAGCAATCGGTTTTACTATATGTATAAAACATCTAATACCATTTTCAAAGAGATCACATCGTAAAATAGATACTTTAAAATAATATTTCTAAATGTATTGAATATTAATTAAATTACAATTTTTATTAATCTTATTATATTCTGTGATAATTTTCAAAAGATAAAATTATTTTCCCCAAACTAGTAAATTCTTTGGGTTTTTGAGTTTCTCTAAAATCTTATTTGCAAATTTCTCTCTTTTAATTATTTATGTATTATACACGATCTGTTGCAATTGCAATCTTTCTTACAGTTCCAATTACATACCGGAATTAATAATTCCAAGATATTAATTAACATATTTAATTCATGATATTTGTTACACTTATGATCAAAATTTTAAAATATTTATCATTTAATCAATTTTGATTTAAGCATAGATTTTGAATAGGAAATTTGTTTGTACGTTTATAAATCTTAAAAGCTTTACAACATTTTTTGACTTTAGATATACGTTTCTGTACTTATGAAATACTTTTAGGCATGCATCCAAGATTTTTTTATATATTTGTAAACAGCTGGTTTCGATAGTGTTATCTTCTAACAATGCAGAAGAATTTCCCGATAAAAAAATATACCCTTTCTGCACTAAAAATAATTTCTTAATCATTCATTTTTCATTATATTTATTTATTTTTTTTTATCATTACGTATTATTTCATTCAGTTTTCATCTAATTTTTCTGGCAATAAATTATTTTAGTTACTGAATAGATTATTCCTACGAATTTGGTATTAAATATTTATAATTGTAACATTGTAAAATAAATTTCTATGAATTTATGACAAAAGTTTTTCATTATATGTTCTCTATCTGCAGATAATTTTCAATATATTTTATTACAAAATCATTTGAAAATGTCATCAACTAATTGAAAACAATTATTCCATTTTAATTTTTCTACTAACTTTGTACTGAATTAATAATATTTGATGAATTAAAAATTTCAGAAATTTTTCTATTTATGATATACTAATGGGTAGAATTCTAATGTTCAATAAAAAGTTTCCAAAATTTCTACTGGTAATTTCAACAACATCTTGTTACACAAAATAAGGGATTTATGATTTCTAAGTTTCCTCTAATTTACGAATAACAACTTCTCATTGTAAATGATATTTCTTTTTAGCTTATATATTTTTAAGGAAATGATTATGAGATGTAAAGCCCATTATATATATATATATATATATATATATATACGTATTTGTAAAATGAAATATTACTTTTACATTTTATAATTTATGTAATATGAATTTCTGCAAATGAAGTGATATATATAAAAAATATAAATTTTACAAAATTGTTTAGTGACGAATATCTATATTGTCAATTTTATTAATTTTATTATTATTTTAATAATTTCATTATGTAAATTATCATTTTTATCAAAATTTAGCATGATTTAATTATATATTTTAAATATATATTCATTATCTTAATTTATCAATGAATCTATAAAATAATTATGTAAAATTTAAAAACAAAATTTCTTATTCTATACTTAATTCTATCAGAAGAAAGGTTAAATATGAAAATAATTTTTATAGTAATTAACAAAATAAAAAAAAATTTGAAAATAAAAACAATATATAGTATAAGAAATATAACTTATTAAAATAATACATTATTTCCCGAATTTTTTGTATAATTTATTAAAATAAGAATAAAACAAATTCAAATTTAAAAATATTTTTTTTCTCATATTATATTAAAATAAACAATGTACCATTTTAAAAAGAAACCTTGATAACTTTACTAAATTTTAAAAGAATACGAAATTTTACTTTTAAAAAATGTTTAGCATCTACATTACAACACAAAATCATGAAAAAAAATTATGCCTAAAATGCCTAAGTAAATCAAGTACTTGCAACATTATAAACAATGTTAAAAATATGGTTTTCAGTAGACAAAGCTTATCGGAACTGTGTCGTGTCAATACGAGCAATGTCTTTTAGTAAATATTTTTATAGTAAAATTCTATATTATTATTGTATATTCTATGTGTGTCCCTTGAAGGGGGCTGTGTGTGGTCTCCGCACCTGACCGGATGGGTCACAGCTGGGGATGAAGGGGATATATGTAGAAAGTATTTTAATTGGCAGGGGTCATGAAACATTTCGAGGCCAGATGGTCAAGAAATCACTTGATCAAGACGGGGACTTGATTTATGGACGTGGGGAGCATCTGCCCAACGGATATAGACTCTAATACGGTGTCTGCAATCCCCCCCCCAGAATGAACTATAAAATGGAGGTGATGGACATCGCACGGGAGAGGGAGAAAGAATAGAGACGAGGAACGGAGACTCCGTAGCTTGAAGGGACGTGACTGATCGTGGCTGAGAAGGTTGTACATGTACGGTGTGAAAGAGAGATATAAAACTGGGAGTTTGACGGCGATTCTGAGTGACTGGCTGCTCTGGCGTACTTCTATGATTTCACTGGTGAAACCCTGGCAGCAGCGTGACTTGAAAGAAGAAAGTGTACAATCCAAGCTACATTATATAGTCAAGTTTCCCTTGGTCTCCTGCTGACACAAGAGCCCCATGAGCGGTTGGACGGAGCACCCTTGCTGCCAAGTCTTTGATCCGGTGCGTATAGAGCATTATTATCACTAAAAACATTAAAGTTACCAAAAAGAAAAGGAGCCCTTCTTCCCCAGCTGTCGTGGCAAATTATGAAACTGTAAGGTCAATCACCTTGTTATTATGTTATTGATCATTAATTTAGAATTGCAAGCAACTGCATAAGTTATATTTTATTAAAGGCATTGTTTGAATTATACTTTTATTGATTAAATTAATTAAATGACTTTAATTTCTAGCTTACTATTGTAAATATCAATAAATACATTTTTGTTTATATTTTAAATTATGAAATTTTCGTCTGTGTGTTATTTCATGTGTGTTTCCTTTTCCAACTTACATAAGTCTCTGAAGGCATGCGAATTAGTTGATTTAAAATGTGGTATGGGTTATTGCGGAATTTCATAATGGTTATCGTGTGTTAAGTAAACGGTGTAGCTAGTTGTTTATAGGATCGGGTATTGTTAATGTGTATGTTTAAAAGTAAATGTCAACACCACAACTGATAAACATCCCAACCCTATTTTCTATTACGTATAAGTAGAGATTTTGTACTGATGAGCGACCGTGTAAAATCATGTTATCGAACGTTTTAACATATTATACTGGTTGAACATTTATAGCAATTTTGTAAATAACATTCACTGATTATTAAAATTAAAACAAAATGTTTATGGAGGCAGAGCGAATACAAAATTTGTGGATTACGTGATATAATAGTAATGGAAAGAAAATGTAAAGGAAAAAGATTTAAAATTTGGTAAGATAAAGAAAGATAATTAAATTTATACAAATTTTCAAATACATTTTTATCTGAGAGTTAATTAATTCAAGTAGTTCCAAGTAATCATTTATTATAAACTTAATATCATATTTAATTTCATTTAACAAATTATCGTGAAAGTTAAATTATTTGAAAATGCTTTTAAACAAAATCATATTTTTTCATAATAAGAAGTTGGCCTTCTGTATTAACGTGGACTGAAAAAAATGTATATAAATAGGAAAACAATAAATGGTAAAAAGATTAAATCAATTAACAGAAAGAAAAATTTTTAAGTATCTTGGTAATTTTTTAATTAAAGCAACTTAAAAATATGCTTTTGAAGCATAAATTTCAAGATGGCGAACCAAATGTTAGTTGAATAGCATTTCAATTATTCATGTCAAGTAATTTGTAATTTACATTTTTATTTTTTCCGTTTTATAGTATCTTGTTAGCTTTAAATAAAGTACATGCTTGTTAAAGTAATAAAATCGAATTACATTTTATTTGATGTAGTGTGCTACATTTTTAATTGAAAGAACTCAACATTAATGGTAAATAAATAATTAGTTTAAGATATTAAATCTGCAATGAAAATGTAAATATACAAAATAGCGTAAAAATTCAAAAATTGTGTCTTGTAAGCTCTGCTTGTAAAATTCTATATTATTTTCGAGTATTCTTCCAATATATTTATATTTTAAGTTTATAAAAATATAGAAAAAATGCAATTGTAATGAAAGAAATTGTGCGACAATAAATATCATTGACAATTTAAAAGACATTAAAATTATTATTTATTTATAATGAACATGAGGATGAAAAGTTTAATATGCGTAAGTAGTTTATATTATATACACTGAACGTGGGATAACCTAGTAGCATTTTATGACAGATCTTTCATTTCTGAGTTATTTTAGGTTTTGACGTGATGATTTAACAGACTTTGAACGTGGAATGTTAGTTGGAGCTAGACGCATGGGTCATGCCATTTCGAAAAATCGTTAGGAATTCAACATTCCAGATCCACTGTGTAGTGTGCCGCGAGCATGAAATTTCAGGCATGACATCCCACCATGGACAGCGCAGTGGTCGACCGCCTGCACTTAACGACCGAGACCGGCGACGTCTGCAAAGAGTCGTAAATTCTAACAGACAAGCAACACTGCGCCAAATAACCGCAGAAATCAAACGTACAAGGGACTTGTCTGTTAGAACTGTGCGGAGAAATTTGGCTTTCTTGGGCTATTCCAGCAGAAGACCGACTCGAGTGCCTTTACTGACAGAACGTGACATCGCTTTGCAGCGACTCTCGTACGTGACATAGTCCCTAGAGAATGGATGCTGTCCGATGAGTCACGATTTCAAATGCTGATGGTATTAGCTTTGGCGCAGACCCCACGAAGCCATGGACAAACTGTCAGCAAGGCACTGTTCGAGCTAGTGGTGGCTCCGTAATGGTTTTTTCATGGCATGGACTTGGTCCTCTGGTGCCACTGGACCGAACATTGACTGGAAATGCTTATGTTCAGCTACTTGGAGATCACTTGCAGACATTCATGGACTTCATGTACCCAAACAAATGGGATTTTTTATGGATGACAATTGTCACCGGGCCACAACTGTTCGCGATTGGTTTGAAGAACATTCTGGACAATTCCAACGAATGATCTGGCCACCTGAGATCTCCCGACATGAATCCCATCGAGCATTTATGGGACATCATCGAGAGGTCTGTTCGTGCCCAAAATCCTGCACCATCAACGCTTTCACAATTATGGACGTCTATCGAGACAGCATGGCTCAATATTCCTGCAGAAGACTTCCAACGACTTGTTGAGTCCATGCCACGTCGAGTTGCTGCACTTCGCCTGGCGAAAGGAGGGCCGACACGATATTAAGAATGGCTTTTTGTCACTTCAGTGACACACTACTGGAGAATAAAATTGCTACACCAAGAAAGCGACATGCTACAGACGTGAAATTTAGACGACAGGAAGAAGATGCTGTGATATGCAAATGATTAGCTTTTCAGCGCATTGACAAAGCAGGCGCCGGTAGCGACACCTACAATGGGTTTAAATGGGGAAATTGTTCAGCCGGTTTCTCATACACAAATTGCATTTGAACGTTGTTGCCTGGTAAAAAGTTGTTGTGATGCCTCGCGTAAGAAGCAGAAATGTATACCAGCGCTTTTCTGACTTTGATAAAAGTATAATATATTTGTCAATAAATATCATTTTGTTATCTGCATTTCTTCCTGGTGTAGCAATTTTAATAGCCAGTAGTGTATAATACAGTGATATGTGGTAAAAAATAAAATATTTACCTAAAATAACTGTTGTTTTTGCAAGTAAGGAATAAAGCCAAATTTATTAAGGAAATGCTTTATAACTTACTTATAAGTTCAGATTTTTGTAATGAATGTTTTATCTTGAACGTGAATTTTCTGTTTTTCATGTGAAAATTTTTGTATATTGGTTTAATTACATTTATTTCCATGTTTTTAATTGATGGTATATTATTGGTTGTGGAAAATGTAAAGAAAAATTCACTAGTTTCAAGATTATATATACACTGAATGCATGCTCTAAATTTGAAATACTATTACATATTAATTCCATGGAAAGCAATATAAATGTTTCTCCCGAAACTGTACTTATTTATCTGGGTTGGGACATTTTAAGTTTAAACTAACCTCTTATTTGTCAAAAAAATTTGAAAAGTTTTAAAGAAAACACTTATTGCATACTATTTATCTTCAATGGAAAATAACTAATATTTTTGAATAACTAAATTCCTAATGCGTCGGTGAAAAAAATAAATTGCTACACCAAAATAAATTTTGAAAAAAAAAATCTATTAGGTAAAAAATATGAATTTATTTTGAAATAATAATATTAAATCCAACATTACAAATTGATCTAAACAATTATTTAAGTATATTTTTTAATAAAGGTTTTTAAAAATCAATTGCTAAAGCATATTGTAAAAAAAAAAAAAACTTCTTGAAAATGTATAAGAATGAATTCCTTTTTCGAAATTCATTTTGTAAATTTTGAAAAATATCAAATTTATTAAAAGAGAAATTATATCTTAATTTTAAAAAATGAAGACCTAGCAAATTTTTATATTAATCAAGCAAACCTCATCATAGTGATGACTCACTACAATATTTCCACCAGGGAAAACATTTCTGTCTTAACTTAACAGCTAACCAAAAAAAAAAAAAAAAAAAAAACAATAATTCCTTTTATTCCATGCCCTCGTCTACCAAGACGCTTCAGCCAAACACTGACCGCTTTTTCTGTTCTGCAACTAGTGTCATCCGGAAACCACCGGCTGCTATCGGCTGGTGTATCGCATTTTGGGGAAAACGGAGGAATGCCGAGGAAACTTATTGATTGGTGAGACTTCTTCCTGAATTAATTCTGTTAAGATTTCTGAAGCCAAGCGGCTCTGAAGTGAGTATGCACAAGTTGTTGATTATGTTGAGGATAAAGTTTTGAAAAATTTTGCTGAAGTTACTTAGAAAATAAGTTGAACGATAGTTTATGGGCTGTCAGCGCCTAGTTTGTGTATGGGATTTATGCCAGAAATGAGCTGGCCAAAGTGAAAATGAAAGAGGGGCACCAGATCAATTGAATAGACAGATGTTTTATTTAACTTTCTCGAAGAAAATTTTTATAGCTTTATGAATTATTATTGCTTTATGCTTTATTTATTTTTATTTTTATTTATGAAGGATTTAAATAATTAACATGAGTTGTATCTAAATAAATAAACGTTTTTGTGCTGTACGATTTTGTTGGTGAAATCATGATCGAGGATAGAATTTGATTAAAATTTTTGATTCATGCAGTCTGCATTTCTTTTTTCTGTTGTGGCTGATATCTTGAGGAAGCGATTTTGAACAGACAACTGGAGTCTGATTTCCTAAGGCGTGTTTTCATAGTTTATTGTAGTTATTGGTGCCTCAAAGATATTCTAGATGTGAATCCTATAATTCTGTAAGATCGAACTAACGATTGTTTAATTTTCTTTTGGAATTGGTTTAATTACTTCTTAAGGATGTTAAGTATGTCTTAAACTAGACCAAACATCTTCAGGGCATATTTAATATCTCCATCAAATCAAAACCCAAAAAGTTTTCTACACTGCCTTACGATAATAAAATTAAATCGCACATAAAATTAACTCTGTTAATAAGTTGATTACAAATATATAATACTGTGTCCAAAAAGAAAGATCAATCTTCAATTTAAAATTGCCGGGGCTTATGGAATTTCAATTTTTTTTTTTTTTTTTTTTTTTTTTGGTTGCTGGCCCTGTCTTTGATATCTGTGGGAAATTTGACGTCAAAATATTCATTAGTGTTTGAATTACCCTTGACTTTGTGAGACGCTAAAACTGATTCCGGCGATTTTTCTTCTGAATTAATTGAGCAAAGAAATTAATTAGAGCATTAAATTTCTTTTTGCAAAAACATATAGAATGTTGCAGAAGGCTTTCAGTGAGCATTCCTATATTGGAAAGAAATGTTTACAAGTGGTATAAACAGTTCAAAGAAGGCAGAGAAAGCGTTGAAGACGAAGAGCCCTCTGGTCGACCATCCACCTCAATCGACGAAGCTCACATCCAAAAAATTAAAGATTTGGTGCTCGCAAACAGTCGATTTACAATTAGAGACCTTGCTGATGATTGACCGATCCTTTATAAATTCCAACATTTCAAAAGGATCGGTCAATTCCATTTTGGGCCTCAAACGCGTCAAATTCTCGATTTCTACCGAAAACACTGAATGTGCCAGCTCACACTGCATTGAACTGACACCGTTTTGAGTCGATTGAAGAGATTCAACGTGAATCGCCTTTGGTTTTGAAGGATATACCAGTCGATGACTTTTTAGCGAGGATTGTAGCCAAGTTTCCATAAGTGCATTGTGTCCGGAAGAGATTACTTTGAAGGCGATGAAATAAATTTGGAAGAATAAATATAGAGTTTTTTGAAAAAAATAAATAATTGGTGTTACTTTTTAGGCACTGTAGTAAACAATATTTTAGCGAATACATATTTCTTTGAAGATGATATGAAAAGTTACGATGTTAAAACTATATTGTTTGGGGATTTAAGAATTTTTAAATTTATCAAAAAGTAGTTTGAATGTTTAAAAATTTTAATATATGAAGTTTAAATATTTCTTTAATATTACAATTATTAATTAATATTTCTTTACTATTAGATATATCTCTTTTAAGAGATGTAAAATCCTAATATTAAAAAAAAAACATTTATTTAACTCTTATTCTTCTTTAAAATTTGTAGGCGATGAAGTCCCTTATTCTTCTTTAAAATTTCAATTCATACAAAATTCTGTCATATACTTTAAAAGAAATTATTCATAAATATGTACTCAAAAAATGTAAATATGTTCGGTATCAATTAAATTACAATGTTAATTTAATTATTTATATCCTACAATTATTTAAAAAAATAAAGCTGTTGTCTTTAAGCCTGTATTACTTCTGTTCCTGAAATGCTTTTAATATTTATGCGAAAACAGCGTTAGGATTAACAATTTATACACAATATTAGAAATGTACATTATAAAATATCAGATGCACTTTTAAACTTTCTGATAATTACAATTAAATTCTGGAATTAATAACTAAACTATTAGTTAACACATTTTATGATCGAGATTTAATATTCTTATAATCAAATCTTTAAAATAACCTATATTGTAATAATTGAAGTATCCTTATACGGTAGAGCCTCTTTAAGTCGAAACCTCCACAACTCGAAAATTTTTTTGTTCCCTTCCCTTCAAGCCCCAAAACCTCCATGACTCGAAATTTCAACCCTCTATATGTCGAAATAATTAATCACTCTCCACAAGCCATATTGGTATATATTTTCCCTCCGTAACTAGAAAAAAAAAAATTGGACTTCTGTATCTTGGACATTAGCAATGTTTGATTTTACAACCTTTTTTAGAAACTTTACAACTCGATCATTTGAAACTAATTACCTCTATAGCTCGAAGAAAATAAGTTACCGACTTTAAGGATTTGTCGACAATGCACGTCATTGTTTCTTAGAAAGCAATGTATGAATATATAGTAAATAGAGAATATATAGTAAATAGAATAACCAATTCTATGAAATAGCAACTCGGAAGAAAAAGAATTTTTGCTCTTTATAGCTTAGATAACGTTATAGATAGAGAACGATCGAATTGTCTAGAGCAAAAAAAAAATAATAATAATAATAATACATAATATAATTTTTTAATACATACTGACTTTTTAATACATACTGACATAATATTTTTTTTAATACATAATATTTTTAATTTTAAGGTTCTTTCGTAATTGTTTTGATTTCTTATTGTAGTACATAATATAACTCTTAAGTTGCAAATAAACATGTTTATTAAATCTGTAACTTGAATTTTTATTTATTTTATCTCTCTAACTCAAACTAAGCCAGAAAGAATCTAAACCTCTACAAGTCGAATATTTCATTACAAAATCCGCGTAAGTCGAAAACTCTCTAACTCGAATTATTTGGTGTCTCCTTTGAAGTTCGACTTACAGACGTTCTACTGTACTCAAATCTTTAAATTCTAAGGCATCCCTTCAGATATTTATCATTTTTAAACTCGAAATACATAGTCCTTTCAATTTTTTAAAAAGTCGGCTTTAGAATAAAAATTTGTTTTAATTTCAACTTTTATACATTAAAATACTATTACTAAATTACCTTTAAATATTTTTATATTTTACATATAAGTACCTATACTTACGAAATATTTTTATATTAGAATAAAGATTTTTATGTAATCTATTTATAATAATCTCTATGCCATACAGTGTCATCCATCTTTTCTGAAAATATAATATTTTAATTACTGAATAAATTATTCTTATTAATTTGGCTTTAAATATTTCAGACAATCGTCCCGTAAAATTAAATATTACGGATCATCTGCCAATCTTTTGCGTTCATTATAGTTTCAATTTTGTACCCTTATTTCATATGTATGCAATGTTTATTTTATTTTCAATGTATTTTACTACAAAATGATTTGAGCAATGTCATCATCAATCACCATCTATTCCCACTAGAAAGATTATTTGTACAAATATTGTAAGGATTTAATAATGAATGATGAAATTAATGTTTTATAATGTGTATTAAAATAATGTTTGATCAGTTTATTATGTTTAGCTATCAGTTAAGGTAATTCAATTTATTTCTTCAAACCTTTATTATAATTATGCTTGATGAGTAAAATTTACGAGATGTTTTCTAAATAACATATAATTATGTATAGTATTATAATGATCAATAATGTGTTTCGAAATTTGTCATGGTAATTCTTTTGGTGCGAAACACGTTACAATAATACAAATATGGACTTTTTCTTTTAAAAAAACTTCATTTAGATATCTAATAAATTTCCTCTACATAACAATATCTAAAATAAAATATTTATATAAAGTAAAAAGCTTATTTTAATCAAGCATTTTTAATATCTGATTTTTATTTTTCAGTACGGATATAAAGTTTTGTTATCTATTAAAATAAACAGTATATTAAAGTTCGTATTTTGAATTTTTTAGTTTTTAGTTCGAAGAAAAGTATTAAAATTAATTTCCAAATATATTTTATTTGTATAAATCTATTTAAACTATAGGACTTAAAACCATTTTAATTGTTTAGAAAATACTTTAAAATTTATAATTATTTGTTTCCATACTTTTAATATGGGAAAAAAAAAATTACATTATTTTTTGTTTTACTTATTGAAATTTTATTCTTATAGTAATAATTTTTTTTCGAATTTATGTCAAAAAAGTTTATATTTGTACAAATTGTTTCACATTTATCCGCTTTCGGAAACATTTTATTTGATATATCTGTATAAATCTTCGGATAATGCATGAAAAGATTCTCTTCATAAATATTTGTTTTTAATATAATCTTTACAAACGTATTCCGTATTTAATTAAATTATAAGTGTTTTACGTAAAACATTTTTTCTTTAAAGACAAAGATGTCTTCAAATATTTTATTATTTTTGTTTCAAATGTTCTTTTATATTCATCTGCAAACTACTTTCGATTTTACAATTTATAGGAAGTCTTAATATAAATGATCAGGTGCACTGCTAAATTTCCTTATAATTGCAATTTTATTCTGGAATTAATATTTCAGATGATTAGTTAACACATTTTATATGGGAGATTTAATATTCTTAAATTTAAATCTTTAAAATAACCTAATATTCAAAACTTTAAAATCTGTGGTTTTTCTTCAAATCTTTATTCTTTTCAAACTCGAAATATATCATTCTTTCAATTTTGTTTTAAACATAGCTTTAGAATAAGAAATGTGTTTCAATTTTGGATTATTGTAAAATAATATATATTTAAAGATGAAAATGTTAAAAATGATATAATTTGTTTTATTGACAAGAAACTTGGTATTGAATTTTTAAGGAATTTATGATAATTTTTTTTTTCCTTTAACATTTTAACATTTTTTTTTTTTTTCCTTTAAAGATACAGTTGTTTCTCCAAAAATTTTAAACTATTTCTGTTCCTAGGTTTCTATAAATTTTAGGCCTCAAAATAGATTCATTTAATAAATTTTAGACAATACCAGAAAGTTTTGAAAAAGAAGATCACTTGTACTCTTAATCTTTCTGATAATTGCAATTAAATTTCCGAATTAATGTAACTAAACTATTAGTTAACACATTTTATCGTGGAGATTTAATATTTTTATAATCAAATCTTTAAAATATCCTTATATTGTAAAAGTTGAAGTATCCTTATATTCAAATCTTTAAATTCTCAGGTGTCCCTTTAAATATTTATCCTTTTAAGCCTTGAAATACATCGTTCATTTAAATTTTTTAAACATGGCCTTATAATAAGAATTTGTTTTAATTTCTACGTTTATACATTAAAATATTTTTAATAACTATACATTTTTTTTGTATAACATTTATGCTTCTGTACTTATGAAATATTTTCATATTAGAATCCAGATTTTTATGTAAAATTTTTATAGTTATTCAGTTTT
The DNA here is from genome assembly GCA_021605095.1 of Caerostris extrusa. Lineage (NCBI taxonomy): Eukaryota > Metazoa > Arthropoda > Arachnida > Araneae > Araneidae > Caerostris > Caerostris extrusa. The sequence goes on from BPLR01018972.1 coordinate 111,118, forward strand.
ATCCATTTGAAAATAGAGTATTTTAGATACTGAATAAATTATTCTTATTAATTTGGCTTCAAATATTTCAGATTGTTGTCCTGTAAAATTAAATATAACGGATCGTGAGTAATTAATTTGAGTTGAATTCCAATACAGTTTTGAAAATTTATTTCTATATATGTGATATTTTTATCTTATTTTCAGTATATTTTAAACTTGAACAAAATCGTTTTAAACCAAACTTCAAGTATAAATATTTTTTCTACAAAGATAAATACGACTTATTTTCGTGGATAAACGTGGATGGGATAATCTAAGACTTATTTTTCCCTTTTTTACTTCTGTTTATATCGAATTAATTGGCATTTACACTACATTGACAATTTCATTTATTATTTGAATTTGTGCTGACTGCTTTAATAATTAATATGTTAAATTGCTTAATACTTTTAAATATTTTCCATAGTTGCTGCAAAATTCGTTGAAAATAATGTCTTCATTAAAAGGCATCATATATATGCTCAAATTCCCTAAACAACAACAAAGTAAACAAAAATGATTACAATTAATTTGGTAAATATATTTTATTTGTATAAATAAATTTATACATTAGGACTTTATAAATTAAATAAATTTTAATTTATAAGGAAAAATTTTTAAATTTTATAATTTTTTATTTTATTTCTTTTAAAGGAGGAAAAAATATTTGACCTTTTTACTTATTGTATATTTATTCTTTTATGAATACATATTTTTTACTTTTATTTCAATGATTTTTGTCGTTGATGTTATTGTTTCTGTGAAATTTACTTACTATATGTATTATTTCCCTAAGGAACCTGAATGGCCGAGTGGTCTAGCGCTCGGTGCCACAGGTTTCGGTTTCGAGTCCCGGTGGTGCCATGGATGTTTGTAGTGGTTCGAATCCACTTTAAGCCGTAGGTCCCGGTCTCATAAGACTGTAAGAGCGTCACGGAGCAAAAGTCAGGCTTCTACCTACGGGTGCTCCATCAGAACAGAAGCTGCTTCCTTCCCCTTCAATCATGAGTACATATGGGCTCGTGGGCTTGGCCTAGAAATGTCTGCCAAGTGGGATAAGAAACAACAAACATTATTTCCCTAAAGATTATAAAATGCATAATCTATTGAACAAAGAAGGAAAAAAAGTAAAAAAATGCATTAAAAATTAGTGTATTTTAAATGTTTAAAAATTATGTCAAAATTGACAACAACGAGAAACCTAATCACCTAATCACAACGATAAACTAATTGCACTAATCCCTGTTGACTGTATGGTCTCACAGTTTTTCATAACAACCTCTTTTAACTATAATGAAACTCTGCCTTAAAATTTCTCGTTTAGGTACATTATCCGACTGTTCATTTTCCATACTCTGCAATATATTAACCAAAACACTTTTAAAAGATTGATTTCATTTCATTTGCTGCGACTCCTTTTTCCCAATATTCAACGTGTTTATCCGTACGTATTTTATTCATTAACATATTTTATTCATTTATTTTGTTTTTCTATTTCTCTTCACCTCATGCAGCTGTACTCTGATTCTTTAAAATACTCAAATTTCGTGTTAATAAAATTAAGTAAAAACACTCATGGCTTAATTCTAAATTCTTTCGCTTCTGGCTACAATTTGCAACCGGTCACAATCTTGCTATATATATATGCATATATATATATATATATGCAATACCACGGATACTGCTACAAGTTGTATTAGAAAATGAAGTGGATTTCGCTGATAAGGGAAAAGACATGAATTTATTTACTCCATTTTATTAAAGTATTCAAACTGTTTAGGGCCACTTCGGCTAAACAACTACGGAGCTAAAAGTCTCAACCACTAGTTGTGGATATTTCGAAGCATCTGTAGTTAGAGAGAATAATACACTGGCCTCCAAAAGTTAAGGAACGACATGTTTTTGAAGCTCACCATAAAAAAATGACACAAATTATAAAATTAATAGTTTATATAAATGATAAAAACCAACTTTATGCAAATGTATGCCAAAACCGCCTTTTTTACAGAAGAGAACAGGTATATATGAGTGAGAGAAAATATGCAAATACCAGGCTTTCGTAATTACGCGTGTAACATTTGTTGATTTGCAACTTTTGTTAGCAGATTCGTTGACAATAGGCAGTGGGGTGCCTCATTGTCTGAGAAAAGCAGTTTGTCCGATACTTTAAGGTGGCGGGAGGTCGGATGAATGGAAATGGGGTTGCCCCAGGCTGATGCTACTAGACGTCTTAATGTGTCTTGCAGTGTGGTGCCCAGAAAACATGTTCCAGGTCGACCACGAGCTACAACACCTGCAGAAGACCGTTTTATATCTCTTTCGTCCCGAAGGAGAAGAAGCATTTCTGTGCCGCAACTTGTTGCAGACCACTTACGTCTTTTTTGCACTCATTATTATTATTTTTTTTTTCCACTTTGAAAAAAAAATATTTATATTTTATGAACTTTATATTTGTACATACTAAATTCCTATACATTTTTTATGCAGGCTTTTTAAATTCAAAAATACTGAGGAAATTTCTGAAAATTAAAACAGTTAAATTTAGTGATGAAGCAACACTATACAATTTCTCCCCGTAAAGCAGTCTGCATTTAAAACACAACAGTATTGTGGAAAGCTGGAAAATAATGATAGAGAGAAAGTTTTCTATGGGTAATTCCACTGAATGAATGAGTTGGCGATTTATTTTTTTACTATACCATCATATAAATACTGTATTCATAAAAAAAAGTAAGACTTTACGAAAGTTGTTTTTCTTCCAAATTTTGACTTAACTAAAATCCATTTTCTGCAACAGTTTTTAAAATAGTTTTCATCTTACAATAAAACAAGGTATTATAATGGAGGCTTTAATTGAATCAAACTTACACCAAAAGTCATTATTTATAAAACTGACGCATTTTAATAGTTTATTAAGAATTTTTTTCTCATGAATTAGAACAAACTTGAAGCTACTTGTACGGGAACTTCGAAGAGAACTAACGAAGGAACGAAAGATTTAAGTTGCTCACTTTTTAAACCAAGAAATGAAAACTAAAGGCCTATGGAAAATTTTTTATATAATTATGTATAACTTAATGAAAATAAAAGTTTATTTTTTTCTTAGAGAAGTTTAAGTTTTTAGCACACAATTGAATGGGATTGTATTAATTTATATGCTCAAAAGTGTGGGCCAAAAAGTAAAAATCGTAATCCTTTAATTAATCTCAAAATAATTCATAATTTCTAAATGACATTAAAAATTGGCTATGATTTCTGAAAAATAGTAATTGTGTCTTAAGGATTTGAATTAGAATTAGTTTCACTCTCTTTAGTAGATAGCTATAGCTATAAAATGCTTTTCGAAAGGATTTTGAAAAGGATTTCGTTAATTTATTCCGAAGGATTCTTATAACTTCTAAGGGTTACTAAATGAGCATTTTGAAATATGTTGCATAATTTTTTGTTAAATTATTTTAGTCATTAATAAATGTTTTGTTTAATTTAAAAAAAGACAAAGCAACAATTAAAACTATAAAAACTATTTCCAAACTAAAATATTAAGTGCAAGTTTTCTCTCTAGATATAAAGCAAAAAGGATTCACTTAAAGTAGCATTACTGGTTTTATCTTTGAAGTATTTTAAAGAACCTTTTTTTGCCCCAAACTTATCTAAGTAGTGGAATATAGTATCAAAACTGTAATATTTGCTGAAGATATGAAATATTGAAAATAATATGAAACCATTAAAAATATTTTTTGGAATTAAAAGTTTTAACCGTCTTCTAAAATGTAATTTCAAAATACATTTTTATTACTTTTGTGAAGGTAATGATTTATTCTTTGTAAAATATTATTTTCAGAAAATTTTATTTTTTTTCTGTAGAAAACGAACTGATATTGGATAATTTTTTTAATTTAAAAATTTCAAATTATTTATTTTTTGGACAATTAGTTTTAAATTATTTTTAGCCACATATACTTTTTATTTTAAAATGATTTAAAAAATGATTTAATGCCATTTCCATTTCCTAAGGTTTCACTTTTTTTTTTTTTTCACTCTTGAGTAATCGCTGTGATCAACAATGACATCCATTATATATAAACAGACTTACCTCCCCCTCCCCAGCCAAAAGATCGTTCTTCTTGCAGAAAAAACAAAATTAAGATGAAAAATATATCCAAGAGATTTTGATACTGAAATGGAAACCACTAAACAAATTCACATCTGCTCTTACTTTTTGCGTTGCATTATCACCAGAGAGAGTGGCTGTTATTCCAAAGGATCAAAATTAGCCGGAAATAGTAATTGCGGGGCAATGAAACATTTTAAAAACTATTCCTACAGTATATATTCTAGTATAGCTTCCACAGTTTAATTAACGTTCCACAAAAATGTGGATGTAATAATCCACGATATCAAATAAGGTAGTTGCGTGCGGATTGCGAACTTACATTAGTGTGTTGACAAATTTTTGAGTTGCTCATGAGATAGGAAATTTGGCTGAGTTAGTGTTCTCGAATTTGTAAATTAACTGGTTGGTTAATAGATGGGTTTTTTTTTACTACAATATTAGGAAAGAAATTAATGTTACTTATTGACAGATAATTCAATTTTTGGCTATAATTTGCTTGTAAAGATTAGCTAACTAAATAAAGCAATAAAAAACAGGGGGGGGGTGGACAGAAAATTTAAGAAAGTTTTCTTAGTGAAAGTATCTTTAGTGAAATTCAGAGGGGAAGTCAGTTATATATATGTATGTGTATTAATTCCTATCCTATATATATGAAAATAAACACGTGGGCATGAAAACCAAATAAAGGATTATTCGTTATGAGATGCTTTTTACTTTTCACGATTCAAGATGAACCACTGCAGGCACCACAAGGACTTGAACCCAAAGCCTGTTGCACCGAGCGCCATATCACTAATAACTCTGCCATCAGGTAGTTCCTCTTTCGTTATTTATAAGATACAATTGACGATTTAAAAAGTTTAAACGTTTAAAAATGCAGGAAAAGAAAATTATAAAATCCTAATGCATAGTTAGGGCTAGCAGCTGCTGCAATAATCACATTTAATATATAAAGAACACAAAAACAGAAGAACTGACAAGGATTGAATTAGAAACACGATGATTTTGGTCAAGAAATTCTACAACTGCCATCCATTACACGTAAGTTATATAAAAACCATTATGACAATGCAAAAATATCTGAAGTACCTAAATTTAGACTTAAAAAAAAAAAAATTTTGAACAATATTTCTTGTTCAAAAATCTAAAATGGTCTTTAGGTTCATCAACGAAATAGAATCTGACGAAATCGGAACCTTAAAGTGTAGAATCCCCACTAGAACTATCTAATTGAATAGAGAGGAATATAATAAAATTTAATAACTCTAGAATTTTATGAAGGTGCAATTATTCAAATACCACAAGCAGCACAACACAATTAAAACAACATAGTCTGCTAAGTGATGGTTAAATTAACTTTTATAAGCATAAACTAATCCTTAGACACTATTTTGAGGAAATTGAAATACTAGCTTGTCTATATTTTGAAAGCCAGACAATTCGAAATGAAGTATAGGGATCGTGATTTTATATTGGGCTATCGTTAAAATTAGGAACACATAATTCCTACCAGTTTTAAAACACATATAAATAAAATCAAATGAAAATCAGCATTTAATTTAAATAAAAGCTGTTATTTGATATTTGAAATAAATGTTTCTCATGGTGACGGGGAGATAAGTCTGTTCTAAATTACTTATTTTTTACTTTATAGCTTCGCTATTTTAGAAGCGCCACGGATCTCTAATCAGGACAACATCATATTTACAGATGATAAAAATAAAAATTTATTTCAAAAAAAAAAAAAAAAAAATAATAATAATAATATCGTAGCTATTCACCAAGCTTTTTATTCAATATGTTTCCATAAAGATGATTTTTTGTCACTTCAAATTAAAGGATTCATGTGAAATAATTATAGGAGGAAATACAATTGAATTACAACAAATCAATTTAAAAATAGCTTAGAAGGAAAAACATTTAATTATTTATTATTATTACATTTAACTATTTAATCTCTTCGTACTGTTACAAACTGCTTGCAAAACAACTAAAATCGGAGTTGAAACGTTAAAAATCAAAACAAAAACAAAAGACACATAAAGTGAGTGTCAAAAGAATTCGGACGTTATGCTTTTCCAAAAATTATAAATTTATAATTTTTTATTAAATTTTTAAAGCTTCCTTGATAATAATTTGGTATGTGTGTTGAAAATTCAGACTAAAATAAATCAGTTGATTTGAAATGCAGGCTTTTAATCTGCGGCCATGTACGGCTCGAGTGTCAGATCTATTGAATATTTCTAGCTATACAACGTAGATCACGAGAATACACCCATTTTATTCCAAATCAGCTTAGAACGAACATCCCAGGGATGAATTCTGTAAGCTGCTGTTTTTAAAGATATCACTCGACATCACGGAACAACTTTTTATGGTATAACAATTGCCAATTTTTTGTATTGTTTTCTACAGTTTGGCGTACTTTTAACATGAATGCTCTAGAATACATCTCAAGTGTACCTTAATGAAGGTCGGCTTTATGGAAAAAATATGATTGCCAAATTATTGCAACTATTTTGAAGAACAAAATTGATTTTTAATTTTTCGGTTTTCCATGCTTGTAAAATCATTTTCAGAAGCAAGACTTAGAGCGGGCGAAAGTATGAAGCATCAACCAATCACACATTTCAGAGTGCGAATTCTGAGTCTTGTCAAAAAACATTTTAAAATTTTTTTTTATACATAAATTCCTTTTTTTTTTCTTGAAAGTACATTTTCATGATTTTTTTTTTTTTTTTTTTAATTTGCTTGAACATTTTTTATTTTTAAAATAATCAGGTGTAATAATCCATTCTTCCTTGTTGTAAATCTTACAAAATAAAATATTGATTAACAAGGATTTATTGGAGAGAAATTTTATTTTGATTATACACTTGTAAAATTCTATTCTGTTAGTATTTTACATATATGTTAGCTAGTAAATGTTGTATACACACAGGCTGATATTATTTATAATAAAAATAGAAAAATAATTTTAAATGCAGAATACTTTTATTTATGATCTTTCGAAAATATTTAGTCTTTTTTTCTATTTCTATAATTAATATCTAAAAATATTATCATATTTCTTCACAATAATGTTTTTACTTATTACCATCAGACTAGCATTTACCTCATCATACTCTCTTTCCTGACACCGAATTGTAGTTAGAAAATTATATTTAAATAATTTTAGATCTTCTAAAATTAATTTAAATATAAAAAAATCCTGCCTCAGGAAATGTTTGCATGACTTCTGTATTTATCCATTGTAATTAAGATGTGATCGTCAGAATTAAATCGATCATGATTTTTTAATTTCCTTCATATTTTCATATATTATAACAATTTTTCATTTTTTGAAATGTAATATTCTTAACTAACTTTATAATAGTGACAAAATACACTATATAAAAATTTTTTTATTTACGTCGAGGACTAGGTCGTTTTGACCATATCCCTATGAGCAGCCCAATACAAACTAGCCTTGCAGAAGCATGCTATGTGATCTGCACCGACGAACGCCTGTTACTCATTTAGCACTGCACAAGAGGCATGTGTAGCTTGAAGAAAGGCTACGGACTCAAGTAACTACTACCACAACGCTCTACAACTATATTACACCGGGACCTACAGTTTAAATGTGATTCCGAACCACAACAAACATCCATGGCCCGGTCGGGATTCGAAGTTGTGGCACCGAGCGCCAGGGCACTAGTCATTCGTCCATCAGGCTGTAAATAAATTAGTATCAATTTTAATAAATCTTACATAAATAATCCTCTGAAAAATATATGCAATGCATGTTTTAAATGAAAAATTAAGATTTCTTTTACACTATCTTTCAATCATATGAATGATTGTACAAAAACTTTTTTTACGTATTTATAGTTATTTGGAATTCATAACATTCACTGACTACCATCCATATTATAAATGTGATATAAACATCAAAATAAAAAAAAATTATTTGTAATATCTTCGAAGTGGAAAATATTATTAACTTAGATTTATTGCAGAAATATAATTCAACATGCCTATTTTTCCGTTTTAATATTCATTGCTCTAATAATCACTTTCTGCATCTAAACAATTCATACGTGTATTAACTGAACAAAAACTTCTTTTTATGAGTCAAAATCCCAGTTTGAATAAATCAATAATCATTGTTCTATTTAGAATGAATCTATTGAATTTGAATTGGATACTGTAACATGACTGAACAAGACCTTTCAAAGCAAATTATCAACACAAAATCATATGATTAGAAATATTTGATAGTAAACATCTAGTTTGATTCTATCTGTTACACTCAAAAATTTTATATAAATTAGTATTTACCAATCAAAATATTTATAAAAGTTTAGAATTTATTTAACATTACATACAATTATAAAATGGAATGTAGAATATTTTTAACCGAAAAAATGAGCTGAAATGCATTCTTCCATATATAATTGGGATATTCTGTTTTGAATAACAATAGCACGATTTACATTATTTATCAATGGTAGCATATTTATTATTCATGACTTGTACATTGTTAATACTTAACATAACAAATACATAAAATTTTTACTACTTCAAATGCATTTTTATGATTTAAAAATACCACCATGGTTTCTTCACCTTTACCGATTCCATCTCAAGTACTAAATGCCAATGTAGAAGGACAATCGAGTCTAGCCTGCAATCGAAAAAATATTGCAGCAACGTTCGATGCATTTATTTATCAACCATCTTGTCTCAGATATCACTTTGCATGGCTCTCTCGTTTTAATTTCTTATGGCTCGAAAATCCTTCTTTTCATAATCCTTTTCCGAATTGGAAAATTTGTGAAAATCTCTATTCCTATATCTACCATGGTTTTTTTTTTTTTTTTTTTTTTACCCGGAAGATTAGGTTTTCTACTTTTTAAAGTTGAACGTGAACCACGCTAAAAACAAAGGGAGATCATCAATACTAAGGCATACAGGGCGCTCATGGAACGTGGTAACGTTTTTTCCAAAATGCTTCAACATCCTTTCAAACGTGGTAACGTTTTTCCAAAATGCTTCAACATCCTTTCAAACGTGTGCTGACCCGGCGGGAAATCTCTATCGCTCAGGGATTCCATTCTTGTACCCCCATCACAAATAGGTCTGATTTTCATTTTGAGCCATACCCCGAGCCAGAACTCCCCCTGTGAAACTCGAACCAGAGATTAGTATTGGCTCTGTGGAGCTGATTCGAAGTCCCTCACGTTTAAAATACTAATAGAAATAATATATTTTTTTTTACGATTCCTTATATTGCAGTCTTTATTTCGTTATTTATTATCTCATTCAAGTTACATTCAACTCTTTTCTGAGAATATATATATTTTTTCAACTAATATAGATTGCTCATAATAATTTATATCCTAACATTTATGGTTTATTCTCTGTAAAAGGAAATATTATGGATCAGCTTCTAAATATTTTCATTCAAATTAGTTTCCA